>JAJOOO010015910.1:0-10622 GCA_029582685.1 Solanum piurae | reverse complement strand
AACTTTCTTCTTGACTTAGGAAACGAAGTTTATGAACAAAACCTCTGTTGTCTGCTCTTTCAGCGACATCCTCTTTGCGCGTGGTAATAATGACTCTGCTGCCATTCTTGCCATCCGGGAATGCTCTTTTCAAACTCTCCCATGCTTCTCCCTGCCATACATCATCAACCACCACAAGGTATTTGCATTTTGTTAATAGCTTACGAAGGTGATTTTCTAGATCTATTTCTGCCATCTTTTCCAACAAATCTAGAGTTTCCTTGGCGCAACCTTGGATGGATTTTATGATAGTCTTAAGAAGATCCGTTGTGTTGTACTCTTGAGAAACACATATCCAAGCGCGTGTAGGGAAGCTATTGAGTATATCAGGACTGGTGTAAAGTTTTCCCGCAAGAGTGGTCTTGCCTAATCCGCCCATTCCATAAATAGAGAGGACACTTCGACGAGGCTCTGCTTTGAGAAGTTGAGCTAGCAATTTTTGTACAACATCCTGAAGTCCAACAAAAATGTAATCCTGGTCATCCACATATGAGGTAGTTCTCCTCAATGTTGTAACCTGATTACTTGGCCCTTCTCCTGAATTAGTACTATTGATATTTGTAATACCATAAGTCTCTCGTTTGCAAGAGATATCCATTATTCGTTGCTTGAGTGATTGGATCTCCTCGGCAACATTGTAGAATTTCTTCTCCTTGCTACATATGCAAGCGCAAGCCTTGAGACGACTAGCACCTTTACCAGCCTCAAAGGTGTAAGTCTCGAGTATAGCAACAGCATCATTAGCAATAGAGTTGATCTCAAACACCCATTGTACAACTCTATGATCTCCACATTGCTTTTGTTCTGCATCTCTGAGGAAAGACTGTATGAAGAGTAGCTCATTTCTCAGCCATGTAACTTCATCTCTGAGACTTGTACGCAGGGAAACTTGTTGTATGAGGAAATCGCCCAATTTTTGAACTGCAAATGACAGAAAAGCATCAGTCATCTTTAGGAATAACTAATTTTGATTGAAAAAAAGAGGAGGCTGTATATTGAAATACAAGTTGGAGATAAGAAGGAATAGACATAAAAGTAAGACCTCAAATAATGTGTTGAAAGGGTCCACTTATCACTTATGTGATTAAAGTTTAGAAACAACGAATCATGACCATGTGATTTCTGAATAAGAATTAGGATTGGATAAATGGACAAAGATGTATTAAAGCTTTTTGAAATTTTCCACGAAGCAAAGGTACTTTTTTGGATGGCTTAAAAATGGTCAAATCTATTTATAATTCAATTTTTTACCTTGAAAAGTGTTTGGTAAATATAAAAATAACTTAAAATAAATTAAGTTTTACTTTTCATTTTTAATTTAAAATTTAGTTTTTTTAAATCAATCCAAACGGACTCTAAATATGATGAGTTCATGTTTTGTTGTTGTAATGTGATTTCTTATGTTTGTTAAAGTTGCAAGAATTTTTCCAGTTTATGTTCCAAAATATTAGTTTTGAACTCAATAACTTAAAAAGGACTAAAATCTCGAGTGTTTAATTACAAGAGAGAAATCAAAACAAGAAAGAATTTTGACAGTTCCTGTTTTCCAGTATAATGGCATGTGTTCTCACCCTCTTGTTTTTATTTGATGGGGATATTTTCCTTTTTGTCTAGAGAAAAGACATAAAGTGACATCTAAAGTTATTTTGAATTTTCAAAAAGACATCTTAATTATGCGGGCGTCCTATTACCCCACAAAAGTATTAAATATCATTGTAAAGAGACCATTTTAACCTATTTTCTCCCTATGTTTACAT
This sequence comes from Solanum piurae, assembly GCA_029582685.1. Lineage (NCBI taxonomy): Eukaryota > Viridiplantae > Streptophyta > Magnoliopsida > Solanales > Solanaceae > Solanum > Solanum piurae. The sequence continues at coordinate 8,826 of JAJOOO010015910.1, read as the reverse complement.
TCACCTGTCATTTCCTTTTCTATTGTTTAATTACTTCTTTTTAAATACTTCATCATTCCCAATTCTTTCAAAAAGATCCATGGTTGAAGGTTTAAACTCAAAAAAAAAAAAATCATATTCTCTCTTGAATGAAATCAACCCAAAAAGATAAAGAACTTTCTATCTTCTTGTTAATTTTCGATCGTCAAGATTTAATTTCTTTAAAAATTGAGAAATCAAGTTATCTTTGTGATTAGATTTTGAGGAAAAACATTCCTATAATGTCAAATACAAATCTTGAATCATCATATTTGTAATGACGAGAATGATTCGACTTTGTGTGTGATGCGATGCAAACATGAAAACTTACTTTTAGTGCAAATTTAGTGGTCAAAGCAAAAAAAATAATTATGTTTTATCTCATTTTTAAAAGCTTCTATTTTTTTTAAAATTTTGTTCCATGAGATAGATGAGTCTGGAGCATTATTTCATTATGAAAAAATGTCACAAATTAAATCCTAGCAAAATCTCAATCCCCAAAACTTAAAGAAACTCAACTCTTCCTAACAATAACGGAAAGGCATCTACGGCCCGTAGAGGTATCTATTAATCGTAGGTGGGTCCGTGGAACCATGCTCTTGAAAATTGGTTCTCAGGTCTAAGGTTCACGAGACGACCTACGAGTCGTAAAAACATCTACGGTCCGTGGAACTATGCTCTTGAAAATCATTATTTTTTTTAAAATGAAATTTATATATGCGTAAACTAGGTAAAAAATATTATAAGTCACAATAATTGATAATTCAAAATGTTTAAAAAGTCTATGACAAATTTACAGTAAAAAATAGATTTATTTGAATCTCAAAATCTGAAAAGTGTCACATGAAATGGGACGAAGGGAGTAGTTCAAATGATTTTTTGTTTTATTATTTACTCATTTTTCTCATTAGGTTCCTAACTCCAACCAAACAACTCCTAAAAGTTAAGTTCTTTCCCCCTCCCTGCAAGCGAATTGACTCTGTCTTCTTGATTTTCCCTCTTTCTCTCCATTAGACTCTCAATTTTCTTTTGGGTATTTGCCTTGAGATTTTCCCTTCTCGTAATTTCTTGAATTGGGTATAACCCATTTGAATTTTCGACTTTGTATCTGATTTTTGGCTTAAAAATCGATTCTTTTGGTCGAGAACTGAAATGGGTGTTGGAATTTCTGTGCTTATAGGCCTAAAGTCAGTAACTTTATTCATATTATTTGCAACTCTCAAGAATTATGGATACCCATTATTGTCAATACCTTGTTTGTATGCATCATTGGTATCTTTATTGGTAGCATTAGCTGCTAACCCTTCAATTGATCTTCCAATTCTTTTGGGGAATAACTCAGATGGGACATTTCCAATTTGGTCACTTGTTATGTTTAGTCTTTACTTGTATTTTGTTAGGGGATTTTCAGCTTTGAGAAGAATGAAGAGTGGGGAACCTCCATATAGTGAGATTTCTGAAGGGTTGTATGTTGGGGTTGGTAGGCTTTATTTAAGTTGAGGGTCTATCGGGAACAATCTCTCTATCTCATAGGTAAGGGTAAGATATGTGTACATTCTACCCTCGCTAGACCTCACTTGTGGGATTATACTGGGTATGTCATTGTTGTCAAGTGAGGTCATGTTTCGGTATGCCCTTTAGATGTTACTACCCTATGTCCCAATTTAAGTGTGTTAGTTTGATTGAGCACAGAAGTTAAATGAATAAAGGGAGACTTATGAATCTTGTGGTCTTAAATTAAAGATGTGTGTGGTCCTTTAAATCTTGTGGTTTTAAACTGCCCATGTCAAATGTTGCAATTGAAAAACTTACTATATATAGAAAGAGACACTCTGTTTAGGATAGACCAAAAAGGAATGTAAGACACATGAATTGGGATGGAGGGAGTAAAAGTTTCAGTTGTTGCTAGCTTGCCTGCCCTTCATTAGTGTGTGATTGTGGTAAAGTGGATTCATTGCTTAAATTGCTTACTTTGGGTTCATATTTTCGGTTTCACCTGTTGTATTTATTACTGAAAATCATATAACTTCTCACCTGATATTTCATAGGAGAAAGCTAGCAGTCTATATCCATTTTCCATAGTGAAAGCATGAGTTGTCTCGGGCTGAATTGACTAATCTATAAGGTGACTTATCCATATATGAGAGCTCCTGGTGTGATTTACGAATGGTAGGCTTGGTTTAGGAATATCCAAAACAAATGTAAAAATCGTCCATTTGTTTTTTTTTCCCAAGAAAAAGGAAAGCATTGGGTTTCATGGGAGGATATGTGTTATCCTATAGAAGAAGGTGGGATTGGTTTGAGATCATTACATGATATATCAAATGCTTTATATGGGAAATTGTGGTGGAGCTTCAGAACTTCAACCACTTTGTGGAGCACTTTTATGTGGAGTAAATAATGTAAGAAGGTGCATCCAGTAATGGCAATGGGAAAAGGGGCTTCCCAGACATGGAAAAAAATGATTGAGATAAGAGAAGAAACAGAACCTAACATTTGGTGGCAAATTAAAAATGGAGAAGCTAGTTTTTGGTTTGATAACTGGACCAAACAAGGGGCTTTGTATTATACAGAAGAGCAAGGGGGTGGAGATGAAGAAATAGAGGTTAAACAGTTTGTGAATAATGGAGAACGGGACCAGAGAAAATTGTTACAGATAGTGTCGGAAGATATGTTGGAGTACATAATAGAAAACATAAAGCCAAATATTTCAGAATGGGACATGGATAGACCTTGGTGGATGGGAGTACAAGTGGAAATTTCACAGTACAAACAGCTTTTGAGATAATGCGGCGGAAAAAGGTCAAAGAAGAATGGAGAAAGAATATGTGGTGCAATGATATGTCGTTTAAGATTAATTTTCTGGTGTGGAGAATATGGAAGGGAAGAATTTCCACGGAAGATAATCTTAAACAAATGAAAGTGAATATAGCATCTAGATGCTACTGTTGTGAAACATTCGAAGAGGAAACAATTTCCCACCTTTTTCTAACATCACCATAGCCCAAAAGCTATGGAGGAAATTTGCTACATGTGCAGGTGTCCAGATGCAGGGAGGACTGAAGAAAATGATCCAAAATTGGTGGGACATCACGACCCCTACCAAGTTGAGGTTCATATGCAAGGCAATACCAGCAATACTAATGTGGGAATTGTGGAAAAGGAGAAATGCAAGAAGGCATGGAAAGGAAATTACTTTTTATAAGCTAGAGCAAAAATGTCAGACCTTAATAACGCAGCTTATTAGAAGTAAATACCCATGGATAACAGTTTCTAAAGGGTGGGACGCAATTGTAGAGGTACTAATAAGATACAGGCCAAGATTGCACTATCACGCTGTGAGGTGGATAAAACCGCAACAAGATAAATTAAAGTGCAACACAGATGGAGCTAGCAGAGCTAATCCTGGAGTAAGTGCTTACAGTTTCTGTATTCGAGATTACAATGGAAGCTTGATATATGCTGAAGCAGATGCTTTAGGGCATAGAAACAATATGGAAGCAGAGACGATAGCAATTCTACAGGCACTTAGATATTGCAAGAGAAACAATCTTCAAAACATCATTGTGGAAACAGATTCGTTAGGAATAACAAAAATGCTTAGACAGGAATGGAGGATCCCATGGGGCCAGGCAGATGACATACAAGAGATACAAGAGTTACAACAACATGTTCAAGCACACATACAACATGTATTCAGGGAAGCAAATAATCTAGCAGATAAACTAGCAAATGAGGCATGTGACCTAGAAGGGAAGATTCAGGCGCAAACATATCAACAACTATCAGGGGCATGTAAAGGAATTTTAAATACTGATAAAGCCCAAATACCATCACTGAGGATTAGAACAAGGAAGATTACAGTACATGGGCAACATCATGAGTAGAGAAAGGAATAATAACAAAGCAGAGCACATATATGATATGTACAATCAGTTTTGCCAATACAAGGCATACATAACTGTGCAAAAGACTACGCTACATACCCTGAGCTTTCTCAGCTTACAAATTCCACCAGCAAAAGGTGATGCCTTCAAATTCAGATGGTGATCTGGAGCTGAAGAAGAGAGCACACCTCTTGGAATCTCTTTCTCTGCCTTAGCTGGAAATAAGGAGATTAGAGGCGGATGGGAGACGGCAAAAAGAGAGAAAAGGCCCAAAATAGTCCCTCATTTTTGGGTTAAAACTTAAAATCATCCTTAAGTTTTCACATGGAGCATTAATAGTCCCTCATGTTTGCAATATTGGTGCACTTTTGGTCCTCCTTCAAAATTTTATCTATTTTTTAACAGTGATTTTATTCATGATTTATGTATGAAATGTTTAATCGTCATTTTATATATTTAGTAGAAATAATAATTCCATGTGAGAGATTGTGCGAAGAAAAACACCTTATTTTGTTTAGTAGAAATCGTATTGCAGGTGAAGTCAAGAGGTTCATCACGACGATTTCACGTGTATAATAGTACATTTTTTTCTTTTCTTGCAATGTCATATGTTGTTCTTAATTTAGCTGCAGTAATATTTATACTGAACAGAACATGGTATTCTTCTTCTCACATTTTCTCACATAGAATTATTATTTCTACTAAATATATAAAAAGACGATGGGACATTCCTTACACAAAATTATGAACAAAATTAATGTTAAAAATAGACTAAAGTGTAGGGGAGGACTAAAAGCGTACCAATATTACAAACACGAGGAACTATTAGTAATCCATGTAAAAACTCGAGAATGACTTTGAGTCTTAATCCAAAGATGAGGGACTATTTTGGGCTTTCTCTCGCAAAAAGAGAACAGAGAAGAAGGAACTCACCTTACTTGGCATCTTGGTCGAAACCACCTTGGAATCTCTATACAGGAAGAGGCAGATTTGGAGAAAGGAAGAGCGATTTCAAAGAGCTGAGGAGAAGCAGAAGCGGATGAATCCATTGAAGAAAGAGGCGGAGGAAATAGAGGAGTACCAAAAAGGAAACACTACTATTTAGGAACTTTAATAGAAATGGATTTGTCTTTTTTGGACAGATCCGAACAAGTGAGTTAATTTTCTTTTAGGGCCTTTTTGTGGGACTAGTTTTGTACAGATTTAAATTCAAATAAAGGAGCTACAAGCTCCACAAAAAAAAAAAAAAAAAAAAAAGGTTCAAAGTCTTCTTTAAAATACTTTCTTAAATAATTTTAATCCTTCTAAATATACCAAAATTGAGTACTTTAAATCTCCATCAAACATATAACAAATTCTGATTGATAAATTTTAATAGAGATTTTTATAAAAAAAAAAAAGATTAACCAAAAACTCCAATAATATATGTATAGTCAAATTCCATAAATTACAAACCAAAAATGCATAAATAGATAAAAATAAAACGGAAATTGCACCTCATAAAGGTGCAACAAACTTTAGATATAGAACACTTTAACTCAACTTATTTAAGAAAAAAAAAACAGATACTAACACTTTGTTAGGATGGTTGTTAATTAGGTACTGTTTCATAATATGTATTATATTGTACTGTATCGTACTTTATTGTTTTATGAATACAGTGTTTGAATAGATTATATCATTCTCCGTCGTAACATAATGTCACACATCCATAATTTGAGTGATAAAACTACAAGAAAAGTAGGGTACGGGATAAAAGATGGAATTTTAAATAATAAATAAAGATAAAATGAGAAGAAAATATTAAAGTAATGAACTGATCACACCAAATCGATCTTTACATAACCATTGATTTAAACGATACGATACAATATAATTTAAATCACAATCAAAACGAACATTGTATTTAAACTAACAATACAGGTAAACTGTGCGTTATCAACTTAGTTCATTTTGACTTGTCCCCTAAAATGGAGTAGCAAATTGGAGGAGGTCTTTGTCATTCATGAAAACAGACATATCTTCTTCATTCAAATTTACAAAGGCTTCAACTCCTCTGTCATCATCATCTGGTGTATTCATTAAGATACAATATCGATACATTAAATAACTATTTATACAATATTTACAAAGGCTTCAACTCCTCTGTCATCATCATCTGGTGTATTCATTAAGATAAAAGTGTTGCTTGATGGACCACTTCCTTTGCTTGCTCTAGTAGGCTTCCCAAGTCCAAAATCTAATTTTTCGAATTCAAATGCTAATATACTAGTAATCATATAAACATCACAATCCCTTATTTGGAATGGCAATTTACCTGTTCTATATGCATCCAACATCTCTGTAACAAACATATTTTCTTGTAGATTGTTTCTGGTGGAGAGGTCGTGGTTAAACTTTCTCATATCGGTTACTAATTTTGGTAGTTTGAGGTCTTGTTCGTAGTTTTCATATATTGGTGTGGAAAAGATAGTGAGAATATTTCCTATAGTGGTTGGTGGTAGTTGTGGTTGTAAACTTGCCTGACCTCGCAAGTTTAAGGGTAGGACTAACTGAGATCGCCCAAAATTGGTAGTAGAAGAAGAAGCCGCACATTTGTAGAGGAGGGCACTCACGACCTCATTCCTTGTTGGATTTTGAACGCGGGATTCTGCAGCAGCCAAGGCTTTGAGCGCGTTTATCTTGGATTCTGAGAAAATAAACCTCTTTTGGATACATCTCTCCTTTTTTTGCTTTATAACAGGGGAAAACAGAGGACCATCAAATGGTAGTGATGGCATTAGTGAATCTTTAGCAAAGTATGGAGGATATAATGTTAATTTTGGATCTCGAGTTAACTCAGCCCAATCCCTCAAGAAGTAGTAAGCGCTACACGCGTCTCCCACCTATTAAGATTGAAATAACAAGACATCATACATGCAGAAGTTAATAATTACAAATCTTGAACGAGTCAGAAGAAAAAGAGAAAACTATACTAAAACACCACCTTGTGGGACATGCAAAGACTAAGCGCGATTCCTCCACACTCGAAATGGCTTAATTGTGCAATAATTAAGGCACCAGATGTAGTTGATGACGAATGCCACCAAGACAAACCATGAGGGAATGTCAAATCCGGGTTATGAATAACTTCGTTCATGGATGAGTTGATTTCAACTTCGAAGAACTCAGCACTGTGATCATCACACTCAATAGTGACATTGTCTTTTAGAGTTCCTGCCCATGGATAGTAAAATGTAAGAGTTTTTGACAAAGAGTTTGCTAGAATTTCAAATAATTGGTGTTTGGGGATTGTAGCCACTTGATGGTTTGGGTAGAAAAAAACAAAGGGCATATACATATTAGCAACAACTTGATCAATAAGGGAAAGATTGTGCCATCTTTGAGTAGATGGGGTAGGAGAAGAAGGTTTGATAGTCTTCTTTGAAATAGTTGATATCATTTTTTTTATGGTAAGTGTCCCTTTCTTCTTTTAGGCTCTTATCAAATAACTATATATAGCGGTGACAACTGAGCTGAATTTGAATAGATCAATATGAATTGAGTTAATAAGTAAGCGGAATATTAGTCTGTTCAAAAGTTACTTTTGTGAAATTATCTAGAAGGCAGGTCAAAACTCAACCCTTTCATTTCTTACTATGTTTTATTTGTTTTTCCATAATTTTTTAGTATTTAATAAAATTATTATTTTTCTTCATTATGGCTAATTATGTATAACATATCAAATAGAAAAATGTCTTTCTGGAAATATCTTACAAGATCTCTCATAGATTAATTTGGGTTAGATATTAGCCCAATTTTGATTGATTGTAATAATATGAGCTAATTAATAAGCGAGTCAATAATCAGTTCAAACCAAAGTGAATTGAGCGGATTATGATTTCATGGAATTATGTTAAGATATATATATATATATATATATATATAGTTTTTAAACTTTTCCAATTTGAACAAATAACCCATAATGGAAAAATTACAAAAATCCCACCTTTTAGTTTACTTATTACCATTATTCCCTATAAGTTTTATAAATTTCCAAAATCCCTCATTTTCGCGCATCAGATTAATGTATCAGCGCTTATATTATTGTATCTCGTGCTAATGTATCATCGCTTATATTATTGTATCTCGCGCATCAGATTAATGTATCATCGCTTATATTATTGTATCCGTTTTGAGGGATTTTTGTAATTATAAACTTTTAAGGGATAAATTGTAATTTTGCCTTAAAAGTATGTGATTTCTGTAATTTGCCCCTAAATAATTGTTAAACCTAGACATTGAAAATTTGTGGTATTCTATAAGATGTGTTCAATTCTAGTTGGGACTCTAAAAGATGTATTTGATTCCAATAGAATTCTTGGAGGCTATTAACCATAAACCCTAGCTTATGCCTATATAAAGATTAAAGGGTATATATCATCTTGAATATTCCTCAAATTAACTTAATATTCATAAAGTGATCAAATCCAAATCATCCTAATTTGAGAAATACGTTACTAACGGCCCTGATAAATATTATGAGAGAAAGAATCAAGGATCAAAGGAGGAATATAATTGTACCCATACTACTTATCAATATATAAAATATTCTTGTTTCTTCATATTTTATTTCTGATTGCAATTTACTCTCTGTCACATTGAAATTTATCGCAAACAACTAGATATACATACATGAAGAATACATGCATCTGCCGTAGTGTTGCATCATCCATGCAGTAGTGTTGTTCTATTTTTGGTAAAATACGTATTGTATACTGTCTACATTGGATTTATTCAACTTATTATGATCAACTAATTTTCAGAAATTTACGTGGAGTGGACTTTTGTAAGGCTGGTGTTTAATTTTTGACCCCGTTAAAAAATAATATTATGCAAAATGAAAATATATACCTCCATCAATTATTAGGGATTTTTTTTT
>JAJOOO010015909.1:0-31938 GCA_029582685.1 Solanum piurae | reverse complement strand
AATAAAAACCCTCACTAAAAGATCACTCCTTAACACTTTTATGCAAATAACTTCCTTGCTCTTCTATTTCTTAAATTTTTGGTCTAAGGTCTCAATATCGGTTTACGAAGTGGGGACTAAACTTCCTGATGAGTAAGATATTTAGACTCATTTAGGGCTTTGTTTTGATAGTTTTAGTGTCCTCAAATGCCTAATTTATGCTATAAACTAATGTAAAAGCCTTGATTTTTTGGTATGTGAGCTAAAGAACAAGGTAAGGACAGTAATAGGCCAAAAGGAGAATAACAAGCTGAATAAGTGAAGAAAGGCAATCCAAGTGATCGCCAACACCACTCGGTGACTCACCGAGTGGCTCTTCAGCCCACTTAACGTTCCAGTATGCCAGACCTAAGGGAAGAAACCAAATCGGTGACAAGAATGGGCAGTTGACGAATTGATGATCCGTTGCGCGATGAAAAGATGGATCGCCCAAAGTTACAAAACCTTAGATGCGAAAGGCCAATATAAAGTGGCGGTGGAAGAGGACAATGGGCGGTTCGCCAATCCACTGGACGGGCCCAACTTATCTCGCCCAATGGTTTTACACCATATTTTGGGTAACTATATATTTGATTTTTAATTGTAAATTGAGCATCTGGCTATCTTTGAGAAGAGTTTTCTTTAGAGTTTTAGAGTTCCATTATAAACTTTGAAGCTTTTTTAGGCTTACTTTTGAGTATTTGCAAATGGGTTTCTATATTTCTTCAATTTGTACAATTGTAAAGACTTGGGAGCATTTACCCAGATCATGGAGACTGTATTTGGTAATTGTTTCCCTATGTTTATGCTGCGTGGCGAAAACCCTAATTATTGGGGTGTGATTATAGGTTAAATTATCTTGTGGGTATTTAAATTACTAATTTAAATGCTATACTGAAGTGGGTTTAATCATTTGTTGTGCCTTAATCAATGAATTTTCATTGCAAATGCAGTTCTAATTTTGAGTTCTTAGATTGCTTGAGAGAGAGGTTTTTGGACCAAAGCTTTTGATTAATGGCTTGTTGGTATTGGGTTAATATGGGTTCAACTCGAGAGAGTGAATCCTAAACTTATTCCTTCTCATCTTGCTCGAAAGAGAGGATTTATTAAGGTTCTGAGCTATTCTTATGTATTAAGCTTGTTGATGTTCGAGAGAAATCACTCGAAACATGATTGTTGTTCGAGAGAAAACTATTTCAATCATAGTCCAGCCTACCCATTCATATGTAGCTATTTATTAATATTCTCAATAACCCATAGAAAAATTTGCCTATAATCGATCACACCCTGAGATCAATTCCTTTTTTTATTGTTATTTCATTGTTTTTAATTGCGTTCTAGCGGATAATTGTAAATCAAAACCCCTATCTGAAATTTGTTGTCACCCCTTTAGAATTGTTTATATGTCTTTTTCGATAATTTCTATTCCTATACCTGTTTAGATAACATTCGACCTCATAACTAAATTTGAACATGTACCACTCCATGTGGGTTTGACCCCAACTCTTCGTTGCACCTAGAATTGGATGAGTTGTGCTTAAAACATTAATCATTTCACAAACGCATTACACCTCTCAAGGTGGGAATTTCTAGCAACCCAAATCATGAAAATTAAGAACACTTCGACGACCTTGCTATTTAAAAACATCATCTCTCCCTTGGGAGAAAGCCTAGGCGGACTTTATAAGCACCGTCTCTTTCAATTCTAAGGTCGGAACAAGTTACCACTTAGCTTTGCCATCCATCACACAAGAGGATTCTAAGCCAAGGTTAATTACACTAATACCCTTTAGAGGATGCTACTCACCCAACACATCTAGGTATTACTTAAACACCCTATTCATCAAATCTATCGACATTCCCCAAAAGTCATCATAACTAAGTCGGGTTCTACAATCAATACACATAGTAATAATGTAGCCCATTCGTACTAAGGACAACAACAAAGGCTAGCATATCAAGTGTATCAAGTCACAAAAAACAAGTAACACCAGAATCTGAATAATGCATAAAGCAAATACCGGTAGTCTCATTCGGAGGATACTATCATTCACCTCTAACTTCGAGAGCATAGAACCTATTTTGCCTTGGAGCATTCCCATCTGAACCACTAAAGACAACTTGCTTACCCTTAGCCTTCATATTTGGACAATTTCTCATCTTGTGGCCACTCTCCCACAACAAAAGTAACTCTCACTACCAGCTAAACACCTACCCTCATATCTTTTTCCACATCTAGCAAAAGTAGGCAATATGGACTCACTATTAATTCCTTCCAGTTTAGGATTCGACACCCTATCCTCATTATACGTAGGAGCATTGGAGGAGTCTCGTTTGGAAAACCTTTGCCAATTACTAGAACGACCATGTCCATCGAACCTTTCATGAGAGGAATCACCATCATCATTCCTAGACCTCTTTTTCTCCCTAGCTCTCCCCTTTATTTTTGCCTCTTCAATTTGTTGGGCATGAGTCATAAGACGAGTAATATGCATGTCACCGATGAGCATAGCGGTACAACACTCATTCAATACTATATCGGACACTTCCGACATAAACTTACTCATCCTCGACCTAGAGTCGGCCACTAGGGATGGAGCATACTTAGAAAATTGGGTGAACCTCAATATATATTCCTTAACACTCATATTACCTTGCCTAAAGTTAATGAACTCAAGCACCAAAGCCTCTCACTTCTCTAGAGGGAAAAACCTATCTAAAAATGTATTCTTGAACCTCTCCCACTCTATGTGACTCACTCCTACCATTCTAGCCTCTTTTTATTGATTAAACCAAACTTGTGCAACCCCCTTCAGTTGGTTAGCGAACAATTCCGCTTTCTCAGTCGAAGTAACTCCCATAATGTCCACCACCTTGTAAATATCATCTATAATTTTTTTAGGGTCTTCCTCAATATTGGATCAATTAAATTCTGGAAAATTAATTATCATAAAATCCCTCACTCTTTACGCCGATGTTCACGGGGGCTACCACCTCTCTATTGGCTTGTGTCGTCACGGCTTGAGCCATCACTTCGAAAACCGTCCTATGCTCTGCATTAGTTATATTCTCATTCAATGTGTCAATCAGAGCTTGAGGAGGTTAATTGGAAGGAACCTCTTGATCAACATTGTCTCCCTCCATCATTCTAGCAGCCCTTCTAGTAGTCATATCCTAAAAATCAATGGGCACAGATTAGGAGAAGAGTTAAACTCTATGAAACGAATTAGAGAAGTGGATAAGTGAATTTTCCTAAACATCTAACATCCTCTCATTCATAAATGTGGCGCGCTTCACATTTATTAACAAGACTCTACTATACATGGTTTGAGACATCTTAGAACCATTCCAAACCTTGTTCTCTGATTACCAAGTTTGGCACGACCCATGGATATACCCTAGACGTAACATGGCATAAAAGACCCAGAGATGCCTAATACAAGCCACTTAGATTTTATAACATCAGATAATAGAAAATGGTACGGAAATTTAAAACATTTTTCCAATACAATCAATGTCTCATAAAACGAAGTAAAAGTCTTTAACATTGTCTAAAACCATCTAATACTTAAATAGTCTTGGTACACAGCCCATACAAAAGTCTAAACTTAAAGGAAAGACATTAACGAAAAGGGTAATCAAGTCATCGATGCTATCAGGACTCACTATATCTTCACTTGCTTGCTACTACTACGATCCTAGCCACGAGAATTGAAGTCAAAATAGTCGGACCCTACTTTTGATAAGAATGTAGGCAAGAGTATGTGTTAGTACAATAATGTACTAAATATGATGGCTAGCATAAATCATCAACATAAGCATAACATAGATATTAGTAACCATAAGATATATACCAAAATCATGAGATACATCAACATAAGCATAAGAGATAACAACATAGTCATAAGCATAATCATTGCATCTAGATAAACATAATATAAGAGAAACTGCATAAGCCCCCTCAAAGCATGCGTGTACAGTGCATGGATAAGACCCCATAAATCTCACCCATACTAAGCAAATCATTTTAGGCCCTCATTCATATTAATCATATTTTATCTCATCCTTATCTTATTTCTCATACACAAGGGAACATTCACCTTTAATCAAACATATAAAGGAAGACATCTATAGCAACAATCCAAACTAAGCATACATCATGCAATCAATCTCATATAAAAACATACATACAACACTTCCTTGAAGTAATCTTGTTTCATCATACACACACTACTTTGATTAGGGACTTGTCCCTCATATTCATACTAATCATGGAAAGGTAATTTTCTACTAGTCCACAACATAACATCACTCATGAATGGTTACTATTTACCAATTCATGGGTATCAAGGAAAAGCACCTTACTATACTAGACAAAGATATCATGGAAAGTACACTCTCATGCAAGTCCAAGCTACTTAAGGAAGGTTACTATTGCTCAATCCAAGATATCATGTAGTTATGTGGCCCCAGAAAGTAAAGCTATTATGCAAGCATTCTATAATGCTAGTTCAAACTACATTGGAAGGGTACGATTTATCAATCCAAGGCTATCCATGAGTTCTACTATCTAAAGCTAACATGCATGGTCTTGTCTTACCAAGTCAAGCTATTCATCAAGGGATATCATATCACTACTTCAAGATATATCAATTAAGATAATTCAATTAATATGGAGGTTGTTGCTCAAAACTAGGAATCAACTAGTGTAAAAGGTCTCTATCTCATGATATATACTTGGGAACCCGGACTCAACTAGTGTAAAAGGATCACATTTGGAAGCCGGACATAACTTACATAAAAGTTTCCATCTCATATTTAATATCATATTCTTGGAAGAATGTTTTGACACTCAATCCATGCTCAATTCATAAGATAGCTCTTAGATCATGCGTGATCACTCATCACCATCCATAATCATTTTACTCTTAGATTCATTTTAGGTGAGAAAGCCTTTCAACCTAGAATCTTCATTATGTGAGAAAACATTTCACATTGTGTTCATAAGAATGTCCTTTCATTCATCACAACTACATAATTATAGTTATTAAGACTTCACTCTCAAAGCCTTAATATTCATAGTTCATCATATTAGCTTTACCCTCAAAGCCCTAGCATTCAAAACAAATGACTACAAGCCTTACTCTAAAAGCCTTACTTCCCATCATCATCTAATATGCCTAGATCTCAAGACATTCTAACCACATTCTTCATTCTTAAGAAATTCTAAACATATATCCTCATATAGGCTCAATCTCAAGTACTACTAATCATAATTCATCATGTATACTTTAGTCTAATTCAATTCATGTCTGGGTTCTCTACTCTCAAGAAAATCATATCTATTTACTTCAATTTCAAGAATTCTATCATTTATTTCATTAATCTTAGAAGATAACATCTAAATCCTCAATTTTCCCTTTCATGGCATACAACTCAATTATATCAAATTCACCTTAGAATCATAGTTTAATCATGAATACATGTATAATAATACTAAAAACATGCAATTCTACCATAAACAATCATAATCCACTCTATTGGATCATAACCCATAAAATAGGATGAAATCCTAGATTGACTTGGGGAATTCTTCTTGTAAATTAGGGCAAACATGGGGCTTCATAGATGAAATAAATCTATGAATGAATAAGCCATGATACCTTGATTACAATGCCCACAAAATCTTGAAGATTGGAGGACTTGACCTAGCTTGAACACTCTTTTTTTTTCTACTTCTTCTTCTTCTTTTTCGTCTTCTTCTTCTTCTTCTTCTTCTTATTCTTATTCTTATTCTTCTTCTTCTTCTTCTTCTTCTTCTTCTTCTTTCTAAAGAGAGAATATTTGGGAAAGAATTGGGTTTATTTAGGGAGTTCAGAAATAACGAATTAGGATGACTTAATTTAGTGGTCTAAAGTCTTATATAGGTGCTCTAGATTAGGGTAAAATCAAACCACTTAATCCTAATTAAAACTGGAAAACCCAAAAGTACCCTAAACTTAACCACCAAAAACTACCTCACTGCCCCATCCACGAGACCCCAACCACGGGGCGTAGGTTGACCTACCTCCCGTACTTGTTAGGCGTGGGTTGGGGTCTGAAACTCTGGAGGTTTTCCCTTGACCTACGGAGCACACTTATGGGGTGTGGACCCTTTTAAGGGGCGTGGGCCCTGTCGTAGTTCACTGCCTTGGGCAGTTTCCTTGGGTACCTTTCCATGGGCCCTAGGAAAGCCCTTCAGGGGTGACACCTTGATGTTCTTACATGCTAAACCCTTTATAAAAGTTCAGGCTGTTACAGTACTAATGCATACTCTTGCCTACATTTCTTTTTAAAATGTAGAGTCCGACGACATTGATTTTCACACTCATGGCTAGGTGCATAGTTGATCAAGGAGAGAATATTTTGTGAGTACTCATAGCATTCGAAGATTGGATCACCACTTTAACTTATGTCTTTCTTTTATGTTTTGGACTATTGTATGGGTTGTGTCCCAAGATTTATTCATGTTGGTTAGTTGGCTTGAGACAATTGTACTAGACTTGCGTTCGTTTTATAAAGAATTTAATTTTATTGAAATTTTTTGAAATTTCCACACCATTTTCTATTAATTTATGTTATGATATGATAAGTGTCTTTTATAAGGCCTCTTGGGGTCTTTTACGCCTTGTTACATCTAGGGGGTACCGATGAGTCCACAATTTGGAGTCATTTAGGGCTATATTTTGATAGAATTAGTGTCCTCAAATGCATATTTTGTCTCAATATATGATTAACATTCTTAAGTTTCAGGTATTTAGAGTTTGAGGCAAAGCATGGACACTACTTGGCAAGAAGGAAAAAGGTGACTGAAAAGAATGAAGAAATGAAGGCCTGAAGATCGCATAGCCCAGTTGGTGAGTCGCCGATGGGTCTGGAGATCGTCTTTTGTTCCAGTGTCCTGAAGGAAAAGGTCAAGTTGGTGATAAAATGGAGCAGTCGGCGTGTCGCCGATCAGTTCCGCGAAGCAGTACCATATCGCCCAATGACTCAAAACGCGAAGAGGTTGAAGGCTAAAGTAGGAAGGTGATGAAATCAACTAAAAGGTGGATCACCGAGCATATCGGCGATCCCAACTAAGTGCGTCAAATGGTCCTCCGCAACACAAATTTTCAAACACTACAAATATTTGTTTAAATTTCTAATATCATATGACTTCTATTATTCAAACTTTTTACAGTTTTTGGAGAGTTTTATGTTTAAGTTGGTGGTGTTGATGAGTCCACAATTTGGACTCAATTAGGGCTATTTTTTATAGAATTAGTCTCCTCAAATGCATATTTTATCTCAATATATGATGAAAATCCTTAAGTTTTAGGTATTTAGAGTTTGAGGCAAAGCATGGACACTACTTGGCAAGAAAAAACAAGGCGGCTGAAAAGAACGAAAAAATGAAGGCTTGAAGATCGTCGAGGCCAGTTGGCGAGTTGTCGATGGGCCTGGAGATCGCCTTTTGTTCCAGTGTGCTGAGCCCTGAAGGGAAAGGTCAAGTTGGCGATGAAATGAAGCATTTGGAATGTCGCCTACCTGTTCCGCGAAGCAGTACCATATTACCCAACGACTCAAAATGCGAAGAGGCTGAAGTCTAAAGGAGAAAGGCGATGAAATTGACCAAACTGCGAATCGCCAAGCGTATCGATGATCTCGACTAACTTCACTGAATGGTCCACCGTAACATAAATTTTTAAACACTATAAGTATTTGTTTAAATTTTTAATATGATATCACTTCTATTATTCAAACTTTTTACAGATTTTGGAGAGTTTTAAGTTTTAGAGCATTTTGGAGACTTTGTTCTACGACCTTGAAGATTCAAAGTGTTTCAACTCCAAGAAATTGGACTTAGGTATTGAAGATTATTCACTCTTGATGTGTTTTAAGACTTAATTCTTCATACCCAGTTGATGGAAACTGATATTGGTATAAATATTTATCTCTTTTACATGTCTAGCTAAAACCCCAATTCTTGGGCTGTGATTTTGTGAATATGGGTTAAATTATTTATTGGGTCCTTCTTGTTGATGTATTATTTGTATTTTAAATGTGATTTCATTTAATAGTTGTGAATGAACTTAATGGGATTGTAGTTGCAAATGCAATTTCATCTTAGTGTTTTTGGCTTACTCCAGAGAGAGGTCGTAAAACTAAGACTACTAAGTTGATATTCGGTGGTATTGGGTCGACATGGGTTCATCTCAAGAGAGTGAAGCCTAGTCCTTATCCCACACATTCAGCTCGAGAGAGTGAATGGGAAAAGGTGGAGGTTGTCCTTAATGCGACAACTCGGTGTTCGAGAGAAATTGAGTTGATTCGGGGTAAGTTGCTCGAGAGAGAATTTACCCCCACTATAGTCTAGACTAGTCACAAATGTTCAACAATTTACTATCAAAAGCATGTACCCGATAGTCTAGTTTAACCCGTATTCCTATCACATCCCAACAATCCCATCTCCATATCTCATTTTCTTATATTTTTACTCTTTTTTTAGTTTTTAATTAATACAAACCCCCCTTGATAATTGACACTTGCGTCAATCCTTAGATTTAGTATGTTTTTATTCGTTAATATCTATAGCTATGGCTAATTAGAACTTGATTTTATTTTTCTACTAATTCTCAAAACCACTCCCTGTGGGAATGATTCCAACTCTTGGTTGGGTTATATCACTACACGCGATCGTTTGGCACATGAACCAAAATAGTGTATGTTGATTACGTCGAACATCAAAATGGCGCCGCTGCTTGGGAGTGGTGTTATTTGAGAATTTTTAGCTTAGTAAAATATTTGTTCTTCTTAGTCATATTTTATTAACATTATGTTTTGTTTTGTTTTTCTTTAAGTTGTTGTTGTAAGAAGATACCTTGAGCATGGCTGAGGGAAATGGTGGAAAATTTGCTGAGATGAATCAAGAAGTCGAGAGGGACTTCAAGTTAACAACACTGGTAACTAAGCTGAATTATTTGGCCACCAAAATATCAGAGGTATTAGACCAGTGCAAAAGTCAGGGGAGGTAAATACCCCCTCATGAGAGGAAAATTTCTAGAGATAGGGAGAACAATTGTGTCGAGGACATACTACAAATCATTCTCCAAAAGTTCACCGAACAAGATCGAGTGTTGGAAGAGATAAAAAAGAATATTGAAGTGTTGAATCGGATAATTGGCTCTCATTCTAGATCTATCCAACTGATCTGAACACTCATGAGTTATGCAGTGCCTCAGCTCCACTCAAATGAATTATTGGGGCTACCTAGGAACATGAGGGCCAACCCCAATAATGGAGAGTGAGTAAGGACTTGCGTCCGACCACGACGTTAACTAAGGTGCTTCCTGGGAAGCAACCCAAGGTCTTAATTGCTTTATTTTTATTTTAGAATAACGGTGTGTTGATTGTGTAGGTTAAAGTATGGAGAGTGTGTGGAAATTGCGTTTGGAGAACTAAGAGTCCTTTCAGCGAATCGCCGAATAGATCGGCGATCGCGATGTAAACTGTCGTTTGGACCCTCACTTTAACTAAAGGTCCTGTAAAAATTGGCGAATTAAGTGACCACATGGCGCATCGCGGAGTAGATTGGCGAGCAGTAATAATGTCGCTAAATGTATAGGAACTGCACGGTTGTTTATTGCTAAATTTTTGCAATTCTCTAAGTATTCTAGTCATTGATTTGTGCTCGGACTTTGGTGTCCCTTGCCACCTAGCATTTCAAAATTCATTAATCGGCATCAAAGCGACAAGCCAGAGGTGAGCCCGGTCATTGATGCCCAAGTCAAAAATTCTACTCCGGGCACTGAGGCCCAGATAGATGGAGAGACTGCATAGAGAGGATCCCCTCTTTACCGCCCTCTCTATCTTTCCTTATTTTAAATTCTGGATATAATGTTATTGGCATTTGAGGACAAATGGTTATTATTTGTAGAGGGGTGAGGCCCACCTTTCATGTGAATATTGATGCTTCGTTGTTTTATGCATATAATTGGGTTGTTTTGCTTATAATTGTTTCTTACACTGGTTCTTGTGGATTTTTTAGCTTGTGGATCCTTTTATTTTAAATTGTAAATGATTTTGACCCTTCCGGAAAAAAGAAAAAAAAATTTGCCACCTCTTGTACGTGTGGAATGTGGCTGTTCTTTAGCAAATTTGAGTCTCGGTTTTGATCAATATCGATGACTCAAATAGTGCTCATAATCGAACAAACATGAATGTGCGGCTATGATGAGACCAATTGAAGTTACATAGTCAATATGTGAACTCTTTGAATCTCGTTGTTACTAGTTAATTATCGAATTGATTCCCTTGTGATGAACGTTGCACACTAGCGAAAGTGTGGAGTCTTGTTTGACTTTGGTGTCGATGCCTTGTGTGATGAGCTTACTGTGAACCATACATGATAACACCTAGAATTTGCCCCGTTGGTCTGGTCGACTAAGTAAGGCTATCTCTTGATATGATCTTAGGCAACTTCAAAGAGTGTGAGCCAATTTGACATATACCTCTTTTGTGGCCTACATTGTGAGTGTATGGACATCTTTTGAACACCCCTTGAGCCTTACCTTTCTTTGGAAGAAACTTGATGAAATAATGACCTTTATTAATCTGCTACCTATAATCCTCATGATTCGTGGTTGATTAAATAGGCAACTTAGGCCAAAAACGTAAGTTGAGGGTGTGGTGAAAAGAAAAGGCAAGTTGAGAAGTGCAAGAAAAGTCCCCTTTAACCCATGGTGTTGAGAAAAATGGAACCCCTCCATACAAAAAAGGAAAGAAAAGAACGAAAAAGTTGTGGAATAAAGTACAAAAGAAATGGGGTTCCCAAGCAATCCCTGGAAAGTGAATAATGGGATGACTTATGAGCACTAAAGAAATTGATGAAAGAAGAGGAAAGGGAGTGTTAAAAGCACCACATTTCACGAGGATGAATGTCACTGAGCGTAAATGACCATACCTTTGCACTCAACCCCATTAGAAGCCTTGAAAAAACCTTTTTGATCTTGAGTGAGCTGAAACAATTGTTGATTGGAAAATACGGGTAAACCTATGAGTGAAAGCATGCATTGTGTTCTTTGTGAGAGTGAGTGTTACATTTGATTTCAGAACTTTAAATGATCAAACCATTGTGTGAATATGGAATCATTCTGTGTGAGGGCATTCAAATACCATTGTTGAGCTTGTACTTGCATTTGAAGCAAATATAGTGAGCTTGAGAATCTTTGATAATGGTGTGTCACAACTTGAGTCTTTGAGTATACAATTGATTCATGCATGAGTAAGTTGAGTCTTGTTGTGTACACTCATGGTTTAGTCTTGTGTAGCACTATTTGAGACATCCTTTTTGGACTACCAAACTTGAGTTTTACTTGAGGACAAGCAAAAGTTTAAGTTGGGGGTGTTGATGAGTCCACAACTTGGACTAATTTAGGGCAATATTTTGATAGAAATAGTATCCTCAAATGCATATTGTGTCTCAATACCTGATGAAAATCCTTAAATTTCAGGTATTTAGAGTTTGCGGCAAAGCATGGACATTACTTGGCAAGAAGGAACAAGGAGACTGAAAAGAACGAAGAAATGAAGGCATGAAGATCGCCGAGCCCAATTGGTGAGTCGCCGAGCCCAATTGGTGAGTCTCCGATGGGCCTCGAGATCACCTTTTGTTCCAATGTGCTGAGCCCTGAAGGAAAAGGTTAAGTTGGCTATGAAATGGAGCAGTCGGCGTGCCGCCGATCAGTTCTGTGAAGCAGTACCATATCGCCCAACAACTAAAAACGCGAAGAGGTTGAAGGCTAAAGTAAGAATGTGATAAAATCGACCAAAAGGTGGATCGCTGAGCGTATGGCGATCCCGACTAACTGCGCCGAATGGTCCTCCGCAACACAAATTTTCAGACACTATAAATACTTGTTTAAATTTCTAATATCATATCACTTCTATTATTCGAACTTTTTACAATTTTTGGAGAGTTTTATGTTTTAGAGGGGTTTGAAGGCTTTGTTCTAAAACATTGAAGATTCAAAGGGTTTCAACTCCAAGAAATTGGACTTGGGTCTTGAAGATTCTTCACTCTTGACGTGTTTTATGACTTAACTCTTCATACCCAGTTGATGGAAACTGATATTTGTATAAATTTTTATCTCTTTTACATGTCTACCTAAAACCCCAATTCTTGGGGTGTGATTTTGTGAATATGGGTTAAATTATTTGTTGGGTCTTGCTTGTTGATAGTTTATTTTTTGTCTAAATGTGATTTCGTTTAGTAGTTGTGTATGAAATTAATGGGATTGTAGTTGCAAATACAATTTCATTTTAGTGTTTTTGGCTTGCTCGAGAGAGAGGTCGTAAAACTAAGACTAATAAATTGATAGCCAGTGGTATTGGGTCGACATGGGTTCAGCTCGAGAGAGTGAACCCTAGTCCTTCTCCCACACATTCAGCTCGAGAGAGTGAATGGGCTAAGGAGGAGGTTGTGCTTAATGCGACAACTCGGTATTCGAGAGAAACATAGTTGATTCAGGTTAAGTTGCTCGAGAGAGAATTTCCCCCCACTATAGTCTAGCCTAGTCAGAAATATTCAACAATTTACTATCAAAATCATGTACCCGATAGTCTAGTTTAACCCGTATTCCTATCACATCCTAAGAATCCCGTCTCCATATCTCCTTTCCTTATATTTTTACTCTTTTTGTAGTTGTTAATTAATACAAACACCCATTGATAATTGAAGCTTGCGTCACTCCTTAGATTTAGTATGTTTGTCTTCGTTAATATCTATAGTTATGACTAATTGGAACTTGATTTTATTTTTGTACTAATTCTCAAAACCAATCCTAGTGGGAACGATCCCAACACTTGGTTAGGTTATATCACTACACGCGATCGTTTGGCACTTGAACTGAGATAGTGTCAGATGATTACGTCAAACATCACGTACCCTGGGCCATGACACACCACCACCTAGATGTACCTTGACTTGCGGGAGATCTATTGGTGAAATGCAAAGAGTACTAATCAAGGAGATGGGGTTCTTGTGATGTGATAGGAATACGGAATAAACTAAACAATTGGGTACATGCTTTTGATAATAAATCTATTGAATATTTGTGACTAGGCTAGACTATAGTGGGGCTAAATTCTCTCGCGAGCAACTTACCCCGAATCGAATGGGTTCCTCTCAGACACCAACTTGCCGCATGATGAACAACCTCCACCTTAGCCCACTCACTCTCTCGAGCTTAGTGGTGGAAGAAGGACTAGGGTTTAGTCTCTCGAGCTGGACCTCATGTCGACCCACTCCCACCGGCCATCAATTTAGTAGTCTTAGTTTTACGACCACTCTCTAGAGCAAGTCAAAAACACAAAGGTGAAATCATATTTGCAACTACAATTTCATTAAGTTCCACCACAACTACTAAAATAAATCACATCTAAACAACAAATAAATCATCAACAAGCAAGACCAACAGATAATCTAACCCATATTCGCAAAATCACACCCCACGAATTGCGGTTTTAGCTACACATGTAAAAGAGGTAAAAATGTATACCAATCTCAGTTTCCATCAATGGGTATGCAAGATTAAGTCTTTGAACAAGTCAAAAGTGAAGAATACTCAAGACCCAAGTCCAAAATCTTGGAGTTGAAATCCTTTGAATCTTCAAGTTCTTCAAAACCCTCTCCAAGCTTAGAACTCAAAAGTCTATGTTAAAAATTCTATATTAAAAATCTGTTACTAAGCTACAACTCTCAATAAGTATTTATAGTTTTTAAAAATCTCTGCTGCAGCAGATCATTCAGCGTCGTTAGTCAAGATCGCAGATCAACTCGGCGATCCGCCCATTGGTAGGTTTGATCACCGTCTTGATCTATCCTTCAGCATCATCGTGTTTGGATCATTGGGCGACATAGTATAGCTTCGCAGAACTGCTCGGTGATACGCCAACTTCTCCTTTTCACTGCAGATTTGATCCTTTCCTTTAGGGCTCAGCACACTGGAACAAAAGGCGAGGATAAGACCTTTTGGCAACTCCCCGAATGGGTTCGGCGATTCTCGGATCTTCATTTCTTCATTCTTTCAGCTGCCTCTATTCAATTTTTACTAAGTAGCGTCCATGCTTTCCTTCAAACTCCAAATACCTAAAACTTAAGGGTTTTCATCAAATATTGAGACAAAATATGCATTTGAGGACACTAATTCTATCAAAATATAGCCCTAAATGAGTATAATTTGTGGACTCATCAAATATGTAAGAAGAAAATTGTAAGAATGTGGAGTTATATACAACCACAACAAAAATTGTTTAAATAGAGTATCATATTATGTTGCTTTATGTCCCTTCATATGTGTAGGAAATTTTTTTGAACAATCTCTTTAATTATACGCTTAAAGGTTGTTTTGTGGTATTCTTTTCGTATTATTACCCGGCATACATATGAATGGTGTATGCTCATTGTATTCATGCCCTTTAAGGCTAGGATCGGGGTGTTCACCTACACCATATGCATTCATGCCCTTTGAGGCTAGGATCGGGGTGTTCGCCTACACAACATGCATTCATGCCCTTTGATGATGTGATCGGGGTGTTTGCCTACACCACATGAATTCATGCCCTCTGACATTGGGAACAGGATGTTCGCCTACACCACATTACATTTTGTTGAATGAAACTTTGTACTTTTCTGAATGGTGTCTTCAGTTTTTGTGGTAATCCAATTCATAACCTTGGGTCTCGGTATTATTGATGTTGGTGTAATGTAAATGAGCCAGGAACAGGTAGGTTGGATTCGAGTTTTTGATAGTGTATATATTTTCATCATTTTGAATTAGTAATGTTGATATTGTTATCCTATTTCGTTGAATAGTCAATCGTTATTCCTTGCTGACGCCCCAAACTTAGGGATTCAGTGTTTATGCCCGCAGGTACTGATCGATAGGCAAATCGAGACTTTCTCTAGTTGGTTGGGATTCAGCTTGGTTGGTAAGCTCCATTTCCTTCGGAGTTGCTAGGTTTTTGGTTTTGTGTACTTATACTTGTGATGGGTAGGTCGGGGCCCTATCCCGATCTTATGACATGTGTCATATTTGTAGATGCTTTTAGACTGTTGTATTAAGTTGTGGGTTTTGTATGGCCTTGTCAGCCTTATGGGTAAGTTGTGTTTTCTTAAGTTTTTGGCCTTGTCGGCCTTATGAATACATTATGTTTTGAATAAATTTCCATGCAGCTTGTGGTTTTAGAGAGACCTTCTCGGCCTACTCTTTTATTTTCTTTACTTTTATATTAAGAATGTTTAGTGTTTTCCGAGCCTTTTCGTCCTTAAATTATCACGGGTTGGTCTTTCTAGGTTGGTTCTAATGGGTGTGCTCAGTCAAGTATGGCATTGGGTTCCTGTCGTGCCTTTGTGGAGTTGGGGTGTACACTTTCTTATCATATCTTGAATATCATTCGAGGATGAATGTTCCCAAGGGGGTGATATTGTAACACCTCAAATTTAAAAAGGGTAGAATTTGCAGCTTTTGAAAGAATGAGGTGCCAGTCCGATGGATCCACCCATATACTGTAGTCCTAGACACGAACGGTAGGTCAGGTCCCTGAGTGGCTAGTCAAGTTTTCAAAATGTTAAGTTTTCTATATTTTTCAATGGTTCACCAGGATGGTACGTCGTTCTAGGTACGAGTCGTGGATAGGGTTCTTAAGTAAGTCCCAAATTTAGAAAGATTTTGAGGAAAAAGTTGGGACCTACGGTAGTGGTGCACGGTCCGTTGATGGACGCACAGATCATAGGTTTTGGTTTGTTATTTGGGGTTCCACATTAGTACTTTCTGAATTCACGAATGGTTGACCATTACGGCCCGTGGTTGGACCTACAGATCGTTTGTCTGGTCCATTGGTAGGAGCGGCAGTTATTTTCTTAAGGGCTTTTGGGTCTTTTCCTAATTATTCTAGTCTAATACTATGTAATTTTCCCTTCACCAAAAGTCCTGTATAAGTGTTTTAACCCCCAAATTGGAAATCATTTGCTCAAATTCCTATAAGAAAAACAAGTCTTCCTGTCCAAAATATTTCTCTCTCTAGAAAGCTTGAATGAGTTAACCTAGGGTTTCAATTCAAGCCTCCAATTCCACCATGGAAGGCATGCTTTTGTCATTGAGGTATGATAGTTTTTATTCACAAACCCCTTTCCTTCATGGAATTCCAAATTTTCCAATTATAAAGTTAGAATTCCCCAATTGAGTTATGGTTTTTTATCCATGTCATGGGTTCTTTTAAATATTGATTTATTTGATTTTTTATGATCTATGAAACAGGAATTGACATAATTACATGATTTTATAATGAATTCCCATGAATCCATGTCTAATCTATGTTTTCTAGATATTGATGATTGAAAGTGGGTTTTGAACGATGAATAGTGAATATTGGAATTACGCATATTCTTATGAAACTGATGTAAATGTTTTAAGGATGCTTTAAGAGTTAAGTATCGATATTGTTGTTGTTGTTGTTGTGTTGTTGAAAGGATTTCTCACATACACATTGTGAAAAGGATTTTCTAACATTAAAAGGGTACTTAAGGTTGAAAGACTTTCTCACCTAAAATTAACCAATGTTAAGGAGCTATTCTAATGTTGAGGCAAGAGGCGATTACCCGTGCTCTCTATGAAGTGACAATAGGCGATTACCCATGTAACATGATGCAAGGACAAGAGGAGATTATCCATGTTCCTTTAAAGATAAGATGAATATAATTAAGAAATATTATGTGGAAGCTAAAGCTTAGTACCTAGTGGACATGTGGTGATTAACCATTTCGCATAAACTATGTGCCAATATAGGAATGTCTAGATAGACATTAGCTAGTGGATCCACATAAGATAGAACCTCACGGTCCTTCTTTGGAAAGTAAGACAACCTTTTTTAGTGTGGGAGACACTGAATTCCATGTTAATAGCTCAGATGGTCCTATATATCGGTTAAGGATACTTCCCACAGACACGCTATGATAATCTAAGGATACTTCAAGAAGTATCTCACATGTGACTTAAGATGATGTCGAAATGCACTGACCATGTTTTATGACTTAAATCTTCTTCTTACATTCACGATTTATCTTGGTCATTGCACTATATGATAAATGTCACTTTTTCATCTTTTCAAATGTTTTATGCATAGCTATCATACTTCGTACATATTTTATACTAACACATAATCTTACCTACATTTCCCCAAATATAGGGTTTGATATTTAGGGTTCTCATTTTTATGGCTAGAGGTTGTTGAAGAGATTATAAGTTGTGGTGAGCCCTAATATTTCGAGGACCAAGCTTGATTTCCAGTTTTGTCTTTACTTTCAATTTTGGAAATTGATGTACGGACTTCACTTTGATAAAACTCTTATGCACTCGATGGCTTGGAGAGAATGCTTTGATTTCCGCTTTGCTTTATAAAATTTTTATATGTTGAAACTATCTTTTAAATCTTCTCATTATGTGTCTTGTATAATGAAAGCTAAGTGGCTTCTATGGGGCATCTTGGGGTCTTATACGCCATGTTACGCCTAGGGGCTACCTTGGGTCGTGAAAGACACTACACCAGTGGTGGACCCTAGTACATTAACACTTGAGACCAACACACATGCTCCTTCTTTGGAATTGGGAGTTATTTCAAATCCTTCATCTTTTTCCTAGCTTTGCTGATTCTACTACTGCATGTGCACCCTCTACTTTTGTGACCTGTGCTAGGGTGAGGCCTCCCCCTTCCCCTGTTGCTCATGCTCCCATGACCTAGGCACTTATATATGAGACGGACTTGCTTTAGTTGTGTAGGACTTACCACAACTCATAGACAAGACTATTTAGAATTCCTTGGTTCTTCTAATTGACCGGGTGGTCATGTGTTAGAAAATGATTGAAGACCATACTCTGATATTTAATGATTTTACTACTTGGAGAGCAACATTGGAGAAGACTAAGAGTAGTTCAAGGTATTTGGATACATTTAGAGCTGAGGGTGCCACATTAAGGGCTGATGTGGTCTACATTCAGTCCATGGACTTCTCAACTCTTTGGGGCGATGTTCCCCTCACATTGTTTCTGCCCTTGTACCCAATTTGCCTAGTGGTGCTCCTTTTTCTTATGTACTTGAGATTGCATTGGATGTTGATGCTGAGGATGAGGAGTTGTCTAAGGAGACTGATGAGGAAGGGTAGAGAGAGGACAAGCAAGAGATTGTTGAGCCCCTGAAAGAGATGCAAGAGGCTGAGGAGGCCATCCTTCAGGCTACCCTGGAGAGGTCTTTTTGAGAGACTACATACGTCGGGTCTAGTGGACTTATTTTAGATTCCACCACACATCTCATTGCAGAGAATGGTACCGATTCCAAAGCAAAGCATTTCTTGCACCTCCCATGATCCTATTGCCCGACATCATGGCCCCACGTGATATTTCTCCATGAGGGACTCTAGATGAAAGTGCTCCACAGGCATAGCCTTTAAGGGGGATCATATATCTCAGCGACCTAGTATTTCATTTTTTTAGCATTGAGGACACTGCTTTTCTTTTTTTGTTGGGTAAGGTCCTTCGTTCCAATACTCCCTTTTGTTTGTATGTTGTTATTTTGTCTTTTGATGTTTTGTAGTTACTATTTTTTTATATTAGAGTGCTTTTGTTTTGGGAAATTGTGTCTCTTAACTTCATTTTTCATTCTCTTTTGATGAATACGACCTCGTATGAATTTTCAAATTGTGAAATGCTTGATATTTTCATTAATATAATTTGACAATAGATTTTGTTAAATATCAATGTCTTATATAGTAATCATGATGAGCATGATGCATTGTGTTCGTGTTGCAAAAAGAAAATTGATGTGGCTAAACTTTTGAATCACTCCTTTGAATCATTTGTTGAGTAGCTCCATTTCGATGTGAGCCTTCCAATGAACATTACATGTGTGCTTTTGATCTTTTCAGGATTTGCTAAATGAGTATATTTCAAAGTGCCAAGTGTGGTGAGTTTTTACTTGAAAGCATGCATGTGGAGTCCAAGATTTGTCTTGTTAGTCCAATTTTGTAAATCTTTGTGAATGTGGGATATGATTTTGGGGAAAAATTCAATAAGGGAACCAAATTATTCATAAACCATTTGTGACTACCTTGTGAGGGTGTGAAACCATTTTGTTACCATTTGAGCCTAATCCATTTGTTGTCAACCAAAAGAAAGTCTCTTGAACCAAATTGTCCCTACCTTCTAACCTAAAATCTTTTTTGAACCATTGTGATGTTTTAATAGGCAACTTAGGCCAAAATTCTAAGTACGGGTGTGGAAAGGAAGGATGAATGAAATACAAGTAAGGGGTAAAGAAAGATAAAATGAGGCTTAACCTTGAAAGTATTACTAAAAAGAAAGAAACCCCTATTATGAAAAAAAAGAAAAGGGAAAAGAATGAGAGGAAAGTGAAAGTGAAAAAGAGGAGTGAATCAAATAAATGGGGAATTCGAAATAAATTGAGTGAAAATCAAGGGTTGAGTTCTAAATTGAAAAAAAAAGAATAACAACTGTAGAAAAGGTGATGATGGATATAACAATGTTTTGAAAAGGTAATGTCACCGATCCTAATTAACCATGCCTTAACCCTCAACCCATTACAAGCCTAAAGGACCCTTGATATCTTGCATGAACAAGGTTGTCTAATGATTGGAAATATGGGCAAACCTATGGGACAAAGCTTGCATGTGCTTCTCTTTAGAGAGAGTAAAAGTTGCAATGATTCTTGTTACTTTGTTGAAATTGCTTTGTAAGAGCATGAAATCGTTCTTGATGTGAGAGCACTTGAATGCATTTGTTGAAACATGTTATTCCATTAGAAAAGAAGCTAAAGTGAGCTTGAGCTTGTGTTGAGACTAGCTTGTGATCATTTGAAGCTTTTTTATCATGATTTAGGGTAACATACAATTAAGAGTAATCTTGCTATGGAACTTGTATGCTATCTCGCATTGAGTACTGTTGTAGACACCTTTATTGAGCTTGTTGTGTTCTTGATTTACTCGGGAAAAAGTAAAAGTGTAAGTTGGGGGTGTTTATGAGTGGTAAATTTACACTCATCGAAGGGCCATTTAGCTTAATATTTCAGGTCCTCAATGCCTAATTTTTTCCATTTCTAATAGGCGGAATGGTCTTGGAGGCCCTTGTACTTGGCTTTGTTTGTATGTTGGACTCTTATACTTTCGACCTTCCCAATTGAACCCTTAAATTCACTGAAATACAATATATTAAACACCTTTGACCATTAACTCAACACATGTGGCATTAATATTGCTGACTTGGAATGAAGCATGATTCCACGCGTTTTAAAGCAAGTGCGTATAAAATTTATATGAAAAAAATTTAAAAATTTAAAAAATAAGAAAATGAAAAATACCAAAAATAAAAAAAGTAGTCATCTTCTTCAAGCAGCCTGTCGTTGCTGCCACCACCCCCGACCCTGCCCCAACCAAATTTCTTAAACTCATTCCACTTCTTTCCTTCTTTCTTTAAATTCACCCACCATTTCCCTTCTTCTTCTTCTTAACAGCCCGCACATTTTCCCACCACTAAATATTTTCTCAAAATTCATTCTTTTTTCTGCAAATTAACGTCCCTCCTAGTTCTTTATGTTTTTCCGTATTTTTTTCTTTCAAAATGTCGATTTTGTGAGTATTCTTTGGTGATATTGGGTATTGAAAAATGAAAAACTTCATTGATAAGCTTGATGAAGCTTCAAGAATAACAAATGAGTTTTGTGAATTTATGAAATAAATTTGGAATTGTATAGATATTTGTTGGGTTTGTGTTTTTGAACCAATAGTGTAAAATTCAAGTCAAATAGTTAAGAATTCCACCAATTTGACATGAATTTGAAGCTCAATTAGAGAGCAAAAAATGAGAAAATATTGTTCAAAATTTCTAACATATGCAGAACTATGCTTTTTATTTTTATTTTTATTTATTTAATATTTAATTTCAGATGTGTAATTAAAAATGATGTGGAATCCTACGTGTAAATGAGTGTACCACACGCACACATAGAGGATGCT
The DNA here is from genome assembly GCA_029582685.1 of Solanum piurae. NCBI lineage: Eukaryota > Viridiplantae > Streptophyta > Magnoliopsida > Solanales > Solanaceae > Solanum > Solanum piurae. The sequence continues at coordinate 10,820 of JAJOOO010015909.1, read as the reverse complement.
AAAAGGGTTTAAAATATTGTATTTCAGTGAGTTTAAGTGTTTAGTTGACAAAATTGTAAGTATAAGGGTCCAACTTACAAACAGAGCCAAGTATAAGGGTCTCCCAGGCTATTCTGCCTTTCTAAAATAATATTAATTATTTGCAGTTATGAAGGCAATTGGACAAAGTAAGGACTGATGTTTGAAACAAGGGCCATAAAGGCAAAAAGAAGTGCAAAGTGAACATTGTTGATCGCCTAGCATGAAGGGTGAATCTCCTACTGAGTATGACCTCACCCAATCTGACTGTGCAAAGCACTTGTTGATAACAAGGAACGTTAGTGAACTCTAGTAGAAAAGGGGATGCGCCTAGTTAAAACATAGACTGGACAGTTATCACCCAAAGTTACAGTGTGTAAGGCAAAGATTTAAAACTCGAACGATGGACTAAGGTAGTATTCGATGATTCGCCAAATGTGAAATGTAGACTTAATTGAGTTCACCAATGGAACTTCAAACATCTGAAGTATAGAGCATCACAAGGCGAGCTGAGGAGCGAAGGGCGATCCACCAAGATAGTTTGGCTAGCCCCACTATTGTCACGAATAAGTCATTAATTTGATTTTTAGGCCAAATCTTGAGAAAGTATAAATATCCCAAAGAATAGAATTGTAAGAGAGTTCAAAGATATATTGATAAATGGATAGAGAATATATTTACCTTTGTAGAACACTTCTCTAGCTTTTGGGGTTTTACAACTTTGTGCTTGAATTTGATCATTTGAAGTTAAATACAAAGTGGATATATTCTTTACATATTGATTTCAAGTTACCCATGATTGATTTCATGAAAGGTAGAATTTCTTTACTTTTTGTGATGATTCGCTAAAACCCCAAGATCTAGGGGTGGTCTAATGGGTTTACATGTTGATTTAATGTAGTGTGTATTCTTTTATGCTGTATTTTTGTGATGTTAATACATGAATTTGATTTAACTACCATGGGGTTAACTAATGGGTTAAGGTTGCAAATTTAATTCATAATTTTTATCTTCGGTTGATGCTTGAAAGTGACTAATTGGAGTGGGTAATTAGTTCAGTACTTGCAATTTAGGTTTGGTGTCTACGACTTGCTTGACAGAGAGGTTATGGGTCAGAATCTATTTGTTGTATTCTTGAAAAAGAGAATAGGATAAGGTATAAGGTTGTTTTGGATTGGCACATAGATCAGATTAAAGGGATATTATATGCATAGATGCTTTGAGATCGAAAGATGATTAGCGTCAATGAAGATGACTTAGCCTATTCAGGAATGTCCATCACCATATAGCAGTACAATTACCCCTATGTAAGATTGACTTCCTATCCCCACACCCCTAGATTGTTGATTAACTCTTCATTTCATTTAATTTCTCGCTTAATTTCGATAGTTGATAACTACAGATTTCTATTAAATTGGTGGTTCCATCAACTCAACTGTTATTACTATTACAAAATAGCTGATTTAAAATCCATATTTCTTGATAAGTTATCCTCTATGATACACAATTTCCTGTGGGATTCGACTCCCACTCTTCGTTATTTTTTTACTTGCAATGATCGCTCACTCCTTTAATTGGTTTTTGAGGGTTATTTGAGTGTTATTACTCAACAATCCATCTATTACATCAATATGTAAGTGGTTAGGACGTAACCCATACACCAGAGAAAAATGTCTTAAAACTGAAGTGAAGAAATAAATGTTTCATAGTCCTCGGAACATGAGGACTCACCAATCTTCACTTCAAAGGGATCACCTTGTGAAGAGTATGAAAGGTAAGAGGGTCAGACTCTACATTAGTGAAATAATCAAGTTATAAGTATGCATTAGTGTAACACTGTGGAAATTAGTAGGTTAAACTAGAGCTTAACCTGAGGGTTAGAGTCATGGATGTAACTCCCCGTACTTAAAGATAGAGGGTTTCCTGTTAGAACATCCAGGTACGACCCCTCAAGGACCAACCATGAGCCCTTGTGAAGAACCCTGGAAACTGCCCAAAAGCAGTGAACCACGTCAAGACCCACGCCATGTGGATGGGTCCATGCCTTGTGGGTGGGGGCCGTAGGTCCAAGCCTAGAAATCAGACTATCAGAACCCAAACTACGGTTAACCAAAATGGGCCGTGGGTTCAATTATGATCTGTCGGTGAGGTCTCATGGATGGTGACCTGGGAGCTGGTTTGGTGGTTAAGTTTAGGGGTACTTTGGGATTTTCTGGTTTTAATTAATATTAAGTGATGTTGTTTTAGCCTAATGTAGACCACCAATATAAGGGTTTTAAACCACTTAATTAATTCATTCATCTCATTATTTCTAAAACCCTAATCAATTCCCAAAACTTTATCCTCATAAAAAAAATCTCTCTAGAAAACTCAAAGAAGAAGAAGAAGAAGAAGAAGAAGAAAGGGAAAGCTAGGGTTTAAGAAGCAAGGTTCTTCACATCAAATTCTTAAGGATTTGTGGTTGAGGTATGGTGGTTTTCATCCATGGGTAGCTTTCACCCATGGAGTTGTCTTAAATAGTAGAATTCCCCAATTAGCTAGGGTTTCCTTCATTCTCCATGGGTTTTTTTTATTTACTTATTTTAATGGTTTAATTATGTATAAATATGCATGAATTGATAATTTACAATGCGTATATGATGATTCCCTTATGAACACATCAAAATCCCCATATTTCTCCAAATTGTTATCTCATAGGTTGGGTTGTTTATTGTGGAAGAGAATTTTTTATGATTTAATGTATGAATTGATGGAATTAAATGAAGTTATAATTTACCCCGTATCAGGTCGATTTCTCTCGAACATCGACAAGCATGCAAATAAGAACAACCTATGCTTTAGGGTTTATGATTCACTCTCTCAACAAGCTGAATCCGTAGAAAAGGGGTTTAGGATTCACTCTCTTGAGCTAAACCCATGAAAATCCAATACCCACCGACCATCAATCAATAATCTTGATTTTAAAACCTCTCTCTCGAGCAGGACAAAAACGCGAAGGTAGAACTGCATTTGCAACTACAATTCTTTACATTAAACCACAATTAATGATTGGAATCACTTCTAAACAGAATTTAGACTAACAATTAACAATACCCACAAATTAATTAAGCCCATAATCACATAATCACACCCCAAGAATTGGGGTTTTAGCTAGACATCATAAAAAGATAAAAATCGTTACCTAATTGTGTTTCCATCAACTGGGCAAGATTAATTTTGTCATTACAAAGGTCCAAATTAAAGAACTTCAAAGACTCACTTCCGATTTCTCAAAAGTGGAAAACTTATATTCTTCAAAAGCTAAGAGAAAACTTATTCTCACAATTCAAAACTCTCAAAATTATTAAAATTTGATGTCAAAATAAAAGATTTGATACTAAACTAATTGTTCAAAAATGTATTTATAGTCACAAAAAATATGCTGCAAAGAGCCATTCGGTGTAGTAAATCGGGTTCGCCGATCCACTCGGCGATCCGCCTTTTGGTCAGTTCCATCGCCCTTCTGCTTTGGCCTTTAGCATCCTTCAAGTCTGTAACTTTGGTCAATCTAGTCACTGCATCACGAAACCACTAGCCGACTGCTCCTTTCTCTCGCCAACTTTGTTCTTTCCTTTAGGGATTGGCACATTGGAACTTTAGGATGTCAAATGGCCACTCAGCTACTTGCCAAATGGACTAGGCGATCAGCAGGCTTTATTTTCTTCTTTCTTTCAGCTCGCTTTGTTCCTTTTTGCTACTTAGTGTCCTTGCTTTGCTCCTCTATCCATAATCCTGAAAATCAAGGATTTAACATCAGTTATTGGCACAAAATAATCATTTGAGGACACTAATCCTATACAAATAGAGCTCTAAATGAGTCCAAATCTAGGACTCATCACCACCCCCAACTTACACTTTTGCATGTCCTCAAGTAAAACTCAAGTTCAGCCATTCAAAAAGTATGTCTCAAATAGTGATACACAAGACTCAATCATGAATGCACACAACAAGACTCAATTTACTCATGCAAGGATTAATTATCCACTCAAAGATTCAGGTTGTGACTCACCACTATCAAGATTCTTAAGTTCACAATACTTGCTTCAAATGCAAGTTCAATCCCAACAAAGGTACTCTAATGCCCTCACACAAAGATGATTCCATGTTCACACAAATGTTCAACAATTTATAGCTCTGGAATCACGAACAACTCTCACACTCACAAATATGAAAACATGCATGAATTCACCCATAGACTTGCCCTTATTTTCCAACCAATATTTGCTTCAGCTCACTCAAGATCAAAAAGGTCTTTTCAAGGCTTGTAATGGGGCTGAGTGTACATGTATGATCATTCAGTCTCAATGGTTTCTATCCTCATGAAATATGGTATGGACAACACTTTCTTTCCTTTTTTCATTCATGCTCAATACTCACCCCATTATTCACTTTCCATGGAACACTGGACACCCCATTTCTTTTGCAATTTCACGATTTTATTTCACAACTTTTTCATTCTTTTTCTTTTTCACTTTTTCTCTTTCCTTTTTTTTGTATGGAGGGTTACATATTTCTCAAATCCATTGGTAAAGGGGGACTTTTTGCATTTCTTGATTTACCTTCTCTTTTCACCACACCTCCAACTTAGGATTTTGTCCTAATTTGGTTATTCAAACAAACCACATTTCATAAGGATTACGGGTGAAGGGATAAAGAGAGGTCTCACTTACTCAAGTCACTACCAAGAAAAGGGTAAGGCTCAAAGGGTGTTCAAGTAAAGTTCACACACTCACAAGGTAGGCCACAAAAGAGGTATAATGTTAAATTATTTCACTCTTTCAAATTGTTGCCTAAGATCATTTCAAGAGCTTGCATCACTTAGTCAATCGGACCAACGAGGAAAATTCTAGGTGTCATCATACATGGTTCACGATAAGCTCATCACACAAGGCAATGACACCAATGTCAAACAAGACTCCACACTTTCACTAGTGTGCAATGTTCATCACAAGATCCTCAATTCAATAATCAGCTAGTCACAATGAGATGCAAAAATTTAACATATTGCCTATGCAACATTCATTTGGCCTCATCGTAGCCGCACATTCATGTTTGTTCGATTGAAAGCACTATTCAAGTCATCGTTATTAATCATAACCGACACTCAAATTTGCACAAGAACATCTACATTCAAACATAATCAAAAGGGTGGAAATTTTTTAGAAGGGTCCAAAAACCATTTTCAATTAAAACAAGGAGGCACAAGCTAAAATATCCACAACATAATTCCAAAACAAAATATATAGCACAAAACCCAATATATACAGAAAATATCATCAACACAAGAGGTAGGTATAGAAATACCTCACCTCACCACAAACAAAAACAAATTTGTCCTCAAATGCAATAAAACACTAAAAAACAATAACAGTGACAGAGAGGGAGATAAAGAGAAGTCCTATCTACGCAGTCGCTCCATATGTCGGGGAATCAATGCCCGGTGCAACACTCTGATCTTGGGCATCAGTGCCCAGAGTCACCATAGAATTATCGGCTACACTGGACTCATCCATGGTGGTGTCTCTCAAAGAAGTCTGGCGCGCAGTGTCAAACATCGCATCCTCAAGGTCCACCAGATCATCATAAACCTCAGCATCTTGCACATCTATCTGCTCTTTGTCGGTCTCTTCCTCCGACTCATCAGCTGCCATATCATCCCGATGTACGGCTATGATGGTGGTCGGAGGAATCTCAGAAGTCGTCGGGGCATCAACATCATCAGCTGCCTCCAATAGTGAGGTGAAGTCAGTGGAATTCAAGTAGTCCACGTCCTTTATCAAATATGCCACCTCGACTTTCAAAGTCATCACCTCCAAAGTCTTCCACTGTCTACTCTCACAAGTCTCAACTCTTGATGTGAAACTGTCAATAGATGCTTGTAAGGGAGACAATGCAGCTAATAAAGCAATCTCGATCATCCATGGCACCGCATCCTCTAATCGAGTAGCCCTCAGATCCGCCAAATGGGCTAAGTGGCCTATCTTCAAGAGCATGACCTGAGTTATCTTGGTCGGCTGGGAAGCAGTAGAAGTACCAGGAGTCTGGGTGGAAGTTGAGGTACCTAAAGGCCCGGAGGTCAGAGTAGGCATAGGTGCCTATGCAGGTATAGAATCAATGTCCACCTCTGGGGACGCATCTACCGGGGTTACTCTCCTTTTGTCAGCCTTCTCCAGAGTGTACTCGGCCTCAATACGTCGGATATCTGTGGAGGATGTGGGAGTGACCTCAATATATCTCATCTCATCACAAGGAACTCCAGCACACTGGCACAGCTCTGCAATCAGGCTTTATTGCATTGATTTATGTATTAATTTTGGATTTAAAGATGAATTAAGGTGATTTCTTCCTAGAACCCATGTTTTCCCCAATTCCTAAGTTGTCATTTGTGATTGGGATTCGGTTGATTATGAATTATGTGGGTTGTTTATGTGTATATGGATATAAAATGTGAAACTATTTATTTCTCTTGCCAAATTGTATTGATCTAAGGTGTGTGGGTGAATTTGATCAATGACCCTTGAAGGGCAAGTTATGATCAAATTACATATTGAATTAAAATTGTGCTTGATCTATTGATCCACTTGAAAGGTGGAGGTGTTTACTTACTATGTACATTGTGGTATTGAATTCATGGATATCTTCTTTGCACCTCTATATATGAAGGATCTATGTATGATCATAATATAAAGTATATGCGTATGATTTCAATGAATGTATAATGATCATGTTTACAATGTAATTGTGTTATTGATTGAAAGAATATTCGCAATTAACACACATGAATGATGAAGATGGAATGTGAAGGGTTTTCTTCTAAGAATTGTATATCTTGAATTGGTAGGCTTATATATCCTATTCTTGTATAAATGAATGTAAAGGTGATTGTGATATCTCGAATTGGTAGGCTTAGGCATCCTTTATTGTATAATGAATGCACCTTGACTTAATTTCTTAATGTCTTGAATTGGTACACCTAATTTTGGTAGCCTTTCATGAACAAATGAATGAATGATGTAGTATTCTAGGCTAAACCTTGGATTAGTATACCTAATGTTGGTGGCCTTTCTTGAGGAGTCTAGGAACTAATGTAATGTTAAAACCTTGAAATGGTAGACCTAATGTTGGTGGCCCTTTAATGTGTAAAATGATGAACCTTGTATCGGTAGACCTAATGTTGGTGGCCCTTCTTGGAAAGTCAATGAGCTATCCTGAATGTACCTTGAACTAGTAGAACTAATGGTGGTGGCCCTTTCATGTGTAATGTACTTTGGGTCTGTAGGCCTAATGTTGGTGGCCCTCTCAAGTACAATAATGTAATGTGAATGAACTACTCTATGGGAATGGAGGCTAAGCACCGAGTTGATATGGTAAGATGGTGACTCTCCCAATGTTAGGTTAGAGTCCAATGAACATTTTTCCTATCCCATAACTATGTGCCCACATAGGTAAAACACACTTAGTTACCTTAGGCAAGTGGAACACATTCATTCGATGTAAGGTTATATGACACCGAATTATATGATTTAGCTCTCATGGTCTATGTCGGTTAATGCATATTCCCATCATGTGAGATGTGCATTATTGTTTCTTGATAGGTTCTATGAAGTGTGGGTGGTAGTATGGGATGTTATCCATGCATTGAACGAGTAGGCTTTGAGAGGGTCATAGTGAGTTCTCTAAGTCTTACTGGCAATTGTATGAATGTGTCCTAAATGAAGTTAATGAAGAATGTTGACTCTTATATGCTTAAATGAGATGATGAAAATGATGTATGCTTTACTTGGATTGTATTATGAGTTACTTCCTTGTTAGGACTTAATGAGTATGAGTGTGCCTTTCCTATGGTGACTTCAAAGAAGTACTTAGTGTGAGTAGTAGTATGGGATGCTATTTGAACATTGCACAAGTATGACTTAGAGTTGCTTTAGGTGATGGTCCTTATGTAGATGATATGACTTATGAAAGGTTTATGTCTCTTATGTATAAGTATTGTGTGAAGATGGAAATGTTGAATGGTAAGTTCACTTTTAGTGACCTTAAGGTGGTACTTTAGTGTGGATGGTGGTATGGGACACTATCCATACATTGCACAAAGTATAGCTTCAGGGTTACTTGAGGTGAAGGCTAAATATGAAGTTAAAGGGTTACATGTTGATTATGTTCTAATATGGTTAAATGACTTGTATGTTGGTTATGTTTGAATATTATGCCTTTTATACTATGTTCATGAAGTTTTATCAAAATGGCATAAAAGCATGATCTCAAACAAAATGTCCGTTTTCAGCATATTTTTGCATGGCTATCATACTTAGTACTTAATTGTGCTAACCCATTCTTCTTCATGTTTTACTACAAGTGTAGATTCCGGCAAGTGAATTGATTTCTCTAGATCAAGGACTTGGATTTGAGATTCTCCAAGACTTAGTTGTATGTCCTCACAGATTGAGGACAAGTACTTGATGTTTCCATTTCTTTCATGTAAAAGACTATTGATAGACTTTTCAATTGTAAAGGGCCGTGTCCTGTTTCAGATGTTGTTTTTAGATGGCCAAGTGAGACAATAGACTTCCGTTGTGTTGTCAAAGTGTTTTAAATGAGTACTTTGATTGTCTGGTTTTAAATAATGTTTTAATTTTGTATTATTTATGTTATCGAATGCAATGAAATGCTAGGAGGCCTGTATGAGACCCTTTCGGGGTCAAGTACGTCGTGTCACTTCCAGGGTATAGGCTCGGGTTGTGACACCCTATACCTTACTTTATTCTCTCTTTTGATGCAAAAATAAGGCAAATATATCCGACCCATAACCTCTACTGTCAAGAAAGTTACAGTCATCAAACCTAAGTTTCTCGTATCAGACTAATTACCCACTCCAATCAATTTTTTTGAGCATCGACCAAGGATCGGAAGTAGGAATTACGTTTCAAACCTTAACCCCTAAGTTAACTATAACGACCCAAAGCATGCCCTAGGCGTAACATGGCGTATTGAACCGGAGAGGCCCTACACAAGTAACTTAGCATACATCATATAAGGTAATAGAACATTAAGAGAGTTCAAAAGAAAATTTCAAAATATAAGAGATTATAAAATGTAGCGAAAGTCTAAGATAGTCTCATAGCCATCTAGTACATCAATAGTGATTGGGACATAACTCGTACATCACATACAATATTGAAAAGTAAAGACAATATGAAATAAAGGTCCAGTCCTCGTAATATAAGGACTCATCAATCTTCAATATCTACTAAGTGATCTTTAGCAACGAACATACAAAATTGGAGCGTCGGACCCAACATTTGGAAGAATGTAGGCAAGAGTATGTGTTAGTACAAATATGTACCAAGTATGATTGCAATGCATAAAAGTATGAAAATCAAGCTAAATTCAACTTTTTGTGACATGCAATGACCAAGCTAAAACATGAGATAAACGAGTTAGATAATATAATTCAAAGAAGCATGGCCAATGCAAGCTAAATCTTTAAATCATTCGTGAGATACTTCTAGAAGTAACCTAAGTTCATTATTGTAGGAGATTTACCTTTAAAGAACATAGAAACCGTGTGAGCTATTAACATGTAATTCAGTGTCTACCCCACACCGAAAAGTGGGGTCCTACTTTCAAAGATAAGACCATGAATTTCTAGATTATGTGGTTCCATTAGCTAATGTCTATCTAACACAATCAATCTATGGAGGCACATAGGTATGGAATAAGAAGATTGCTAATAGAAACCTAGCCTCAAGTTACGTGAGAGCTTCCATCTCAATATCCTGGTGGTACAAAGTGTAAATCACACAGAATTGTATTTATCTTAACTTGTCTTATCATTAAGAGGTATGGGTAATCGTCACTTTCCTTATCATCCATAAGAGGCACATCAAGTAGCCAATAAAATCTAGGTTTCATTAGAATAGCTCCTAAATCTCAATTCAAAGTTTAGTTGAGAAAAACTTTCAACTCTAAGAATCCTTTATGTGACAAAACGTTTTTAAAATCCTGCTTTCATGTGCATGCGAGAAATCATGTCACAACAACAACAATGACGTGGATACTTCACTCTTAAAGCAACTTAAATCATTTTCATCAATTTCATAAATAACATACATATCTTCATAAATTCATCTTTCATTATTCAAAAGCTTTATCATATGATCAATTTTACAAAAAAAGAATTTCACATAGGTTTAAGGGGATTCAACTTAGAAACATGCAAATTCTTGAGCTCGTGCATAAAATAACACAAACAAATCAATAATATCGTAATTGAATGGAACTCATGTCAATTGAATAAAACCCTAACTTAATTGAGGAATCTACCTTTACAAAATTACATAATTCAGGAACCCTATGGAGGATAGGACTCCATAGGTTAATACTAACATACCTTAATGCCAAGTTCTTCTGATAAATGGTAAAATTTGAGACTTCACTTGAATACCTAGCCTTCTTCTTCAATCTGGTAGAGAGAGAAATATTGGAGAGGATGAACTTGTTCTACTTTCAGAAATTTGAGAGAATGAATGGAATTAGGAGATTTGTCAGGGTAAATTTTGTATATAGGGCCTCTTATAGAAGGTGAAATGACATAGTGTTGGGTTAGAATAATTACGAAAAGACCCAAAACTCCCTCATTTAAATAGGTGTCGTTGAAACGACCCCAAAAATGCCCGAAAATGTGCTTCGGAAACACCTATAATTGTAATTTCCATATATCTCAAAATCCGTGCATGATTTCGGAAATTCGACTTCATATTCTT
>JAJOOO010015906.1:0-20530 GCA_029582685.1 Solanum piurae | reverse complement strand
AAAAGATATCTTTTATAATTTAATAATTGGTCTTTCGGAAATCCGACATACTAGGAGGGGAATGCTATAAAAAGAAATATATAATATTAAGTTGAACAAGTAACATACCCAATAGGTGAAACCATACAAGACATTAAACTTTACATGTGTCAACAGAATAGTACTGGTGGAATGAGGATATGCAAAACCTACTAAAGCGAAATAAAAAAAATGGAGAAGCCCTAAAAGTGATCAGACAAGATGACACCCAACCTGAGGTAAATCTTTGACTTGTACCAAGATGCCACCAAAACATGTTAGAGAAGAAAAGGGTAAATCATGAGGATAAATCTTCATTCATTTATCTCCCATACAAACCTAGCTACACACCTAGACTTAGATATACTACTCAAGAATGACATAATAATAAGAGGAATAAAAAAAGGCATGAATTCATATGATATATATGATAATACATTATTGAGGTTATATTAAAATGGCTAATTAAGTTGTTTAATATTTCATTAGGTCAAAGGAGGCCAAACAAGTGGAGAAGAATGAATCCATGTCGATACATAGGAAAAAATTACAAAGTTAATCGACCAAAAGAATAAAAATTAATGTTTCATGGTGCATGATATTGCTCTCTGCAAATCGTATCGTAAATATTGACAAAATTAGAAAGGGAGTTAACCAAAAGTTGGTATTATGGAGATGAATACTAGAGATCATAGTTTTTAGGATAAGTAGAAATAAGACGGAATATGCACTACAAGTTTAACATTATAAGAAGAACAAGAAAAAGTGAACAAATGACGTTATGGTGCCTAAATGCAGGAAATTCAAATATTAACTTCTAATTCTTCATAAGCATGGCATGAAGATAAATGTGAAATACATATTCAACAAAGGATGGATGACACCTATAATGTTATGGAAGTGAAATGCAATGGGATTACGTGACAAAGTGATTGGTAAGTTCACGAGACCCGTAATTATCTAATATATCCATAAGATGAATGTCGCAGCAACGCAAACATCAAAGATGGATGTGCAACCATACACTATTAGAAATGATCGTAGTAGCTAGAAGTAGTACATGACTACATGTAGAGGATAATATGAGAGGTCAAGTGAGATGATTTGATCATGCCCTATGTACGCTTCCATACACACTGGTCCATACTAATAAATGAGTCCGTGCAATATAACCAAAAATCACATTAATGAAAATCATATCAAAGAACCTACAACCTCTCTCAATCAGTTTGGACCATAGCTAAGAACATATCATAATGAAAGCAAACAATCCATAGAAGCAATACCCACTAATTGTGGTAAGTATCGGGTCTGAATTGTTATACAATTGATTCCTTCCATAAAGCCTGGGAGATTATAAAAGTTGATGTTATGGCTTGTCTTTACCATTTCCATCAATGTTGTCACATGGTTAGATATTACAATGCCTCCTTTATTGCTTTGACCCCTAAGAAAAAGGTTGCAATGGAGCTAAGAGACTAATTAGTTTGTACAAGATGACAACCAACATTCTAGCTGACAGACTTAAAAAGGTGACTAGGAAACTAGTCTCAACCCATCAAAATGCTTTCATACAAGGTAGACAAATAACTGGTGCAACTTTGATTGCTAATGAAATTCTTGATTGGAAACTTAAAAGTAGGGAAAAAAGCATGCTTTGCAAGCTATATATAGAGAAAGCTTTTGACAAACTTCATTGGTCATATGTCATCTCCACAGTTGAGTTCTCAGTGCTGGTCAACAGTTCTCACTGGGATTTTTCTATCCTTAGACAGGGATCCTCATTCACCCTTCCTTTCCTTTTTGGAAATGGGAAGGATTAAGCAAAATGTTGGACAAGGAATTTCAAATTCAATGGTTGAAAGGTTTTAGGTTAGTAGGCGCGCCTAGGGACTTTAATAATTGTCTCCTATCTTCTTTATGTCGATGACGCCCTAATATTTTATGGAGTAGATTAATCACAAGTTCAATACCTTAGCCTCTCACCCTCAATATTTGAGGCTCTATTAGGGTTCCACAACAACATGGCAAAGAGTTTGATGTACCTAATTAATTCAGTATGAGATCTATCTGAATTAGCAGATCTGTTGAACTGTCGCTTTTTGGAAAAAAATAGGGCCTGGCCACCTTTTTCCGCTTCGTGCTTCCTAAAGCATTGTTTCTGCCATACTTGTATGGCAGATTATTGGCCCTGAAAACTAATTTGGAATACAAAATTACCAGTGAAGGTTATATGCTACAACTGGCTAGCAATATATTGGACTATCTGATTGCAAACATATGCTACATGTACCAAAATTCAGCAGAATCTATGAGCCACCTATTGCTTCGATGCATAGTTACAAATGACCATGGTGTATGTTTTCTTCTATTTTTGGCCTCAGGTGTGTCATGACACTGAATCTGGAGGATGTATTGGTAAGTTGGAGCTCATGGCAAGTTGATAAAGTCATCAGGGGAGTCTGCCCTATGATACCAGCCCGCCTATTTTGGGTAATATGGAATGGAACGGATCGCATATGTTTAGATGGTTTATCAACTCAATACCATTTCCTCAAAACCAAATGTCTCCTACTTCTGTTCTGCTAGGAAAAACTATCCCCTGGTACCTTTCTTAACAACTTTTTCATTTTGTTAGCTCCATCCACATAGACTACTTCTTCCTTTGTCTATTACAACTAACAATCTAAAAAGTTTTTAAGTATAGACTTTTTTTGTAGCTTGTCAGCTTCCTACTTTGGCATAGGAGATAGTAATGAAGATGACACTTGTCATCTTTTTTATGCAAGCAATGAATCTACTTAATCAAAAAAACTTCAACATTGAAAGTAAAAGATAAATTCATAATGGATATGTTATTTTCAAGTGAATCATTAATAATATTGTATATAATATCAAAACAATTTTGTTTTAATGGTTAGAACTTGGGATTGAGGGAATTGTTTCATTTTATTTTTTTATAAGGTAAACATATTTCATTTATAAACAAGGGTATACCAAAAGGTAAAGAATCTACAAAAAAGACATGATTCTCTACAAACTCCACCCGTTCTTCTTGATATAAAACTGAAATGAAAGTTGAAACCTTAACACTAAGAACAAGAATTAAAGATAGAAGGATAGAAAAAACACCAGATGGCGATTAATTGAAAACTATAGCAATAGAAAGCTTAAACTCTCGATTAATAAAATCCAACAAGCACCTAACTAGAAGATAACCTTCAAGAGGAAAGCTATGTCAAGGCAGCAATTTATCAACATGGAATAGCAATAAAGGTCATAGCCCCAACATTCTCTAGACTCTAGAGTATCATTCATAATCTCAATATCACAAAAATAATCTACCTACTAAAATGACATAATATAGTATTTATACTAGACTAGGTTAAGACTAAAGAAAAAATTGCGATGATTAAAACAATAAACTTAGGGGCCGTTTGGTACAAAGATTAATAATGCAAGGATTAGTAATGCTGGGATTAGTAATGCATGGATTAATAGTGCAGGGATTATTTTTACCAAGTGTTTGGTTCATTGTTTCCCACCTCATCTTGTGCTTGGATTAAAACTTTATAAAAAAACTATTTTCCAATTATACCCTTGAATTATTATGCAATTGGGTTAAGGTAAATAATTGTCGGACAATACTATTTTTTATGGTCTTCTAACTAGCTATGAGAAGAACAATTTTGTTGTCATGTTTGCATTTTTTTCACTTACATTATTTGAGGATAAATAATTGTCATCTTAGAAAATTGATCACTTACAAAATGCCAATTTTCAAATTAAAAAAAGATAAACTATCAACTTTTAAAATTGAAAAGACGGTAAACAATAGTAAAATTGATTAAATCATCTACATTTATACATAAAAATTGCAAGTTGTAATTTTAATATATATTCAATTATATAAATTGTTCAAAATATAAATAATTAGAAAACCGCACTAACATATATATATATTACTCTATAATATAGAAGGGGATATTGAGCAGCTTGGGGTCAAGTTTGAAAATTACAAACAAAGGAACTTGGTTGAAGTGGAAATTTACGAAGAGGGAAACTTATCAAATTTAACCTTCATCTACTTCTTTATCTAATTTGTTGGGTCTCTTCATTAAACAACACATTCCCTACGAAACTTTTCACTTCTTTCACTTCCCTTCTTCTTCACATTTGACATGTGGTGGGTTTAAATTTGAAAATATTTGGTCTCATGCTTCGATTTTCAGTGTTATTCTTCTTACTTCTGCTTATAATTTTAAGCTAATTCGTGATTAAGTCCTAAAAAGATCAACCAAAAGACTGGTATTTTAACTTCTGATGAATTTTCACTTCTATGTTTAAGGGGAACAAATATTAGAATACAAAAATAAAATGGAAATTAAGAAAATATTTGAAAAATATATTAAAATGTAACTCGAAATTGCATATGTGTCCTATATATTGGATAAAGGGGGTACCATATAATATTTGAAAATTACGTTACGAGTATTATAAATAACAACTTAAAGTATTTAAAAACATATTAAGTATTTGATTAACTAGCAAAATTTTACATATGCCACATAAATTAGGATAGCGAAATTAACATATATTATTTAAAAATTAGGTTATTAAGAGTACTATGTCACAATAATTAATAATTTAAAATATTTAAAAAATATACTAAAAATTGATTGAGTTCAAAACTTCACATGTGCCACATGAGTTGGGACAATGAGTAACATATATTAAAATATTTTAAAATATATTAAAAAATTATTAACTTTTAAAATTTCATATGTGCCACATAAATCACAATAATTAACAACTTAAAATAGTAAAAAATGTATTAAAAATTATTTTAATCTCCAAATATCACATGTGCCATACATATTATTTGGAAAGTACGTTAAAAACATTTAAAAAATAATTAACAAAAGAAAGGATTTAAAAATTTAATTGACTCTTCTAATTTTTTTTTGTGCCAAATGAATTAAAATAAATCTTGGGCCCGGGCTTGCCCGGACTTGAATACCCAGTATATATATATATATATATCAACAAGTTATACTTCAATATAAGATCACAAACGTCATGTTGTGATATATTTGCCTTTTTAATTAGTTAATGTTAAACAACTCACATTTTAAATATTTTATTAATTTGTATTGGATTTATTTAGTAACAAACAACTCTCTCTAAATAATTTGTAAGTTAATTTATTTAAATAAATTTACTAACACACATATAAAACATAAAATCAAGAAAATACACAAAATAATTAAAATGATTTGAGGGATATTTTTGTCGTTACATAGACTTATCCCATGATATTATATCCCATGTATTACTAATACCTCCAAATGGAAGGTATTTGTAATACATCCTATAATACTAGAAGGTATAACTAATCCATGGATTAGTTATACATAGACCCAATTTCCTACCAAACATAGTACTAAATAATTCCAAACATAATACATGGACTATTTGTTTTAATGCGGCCTACGAAATGACCCCTTAATGAATTAAGGATCTTCCTAGTCTTATTAGTCAAAAGGCTTGTGTTGTTTTAAAAATAACCTATTTCTCCCTTCTCCCTTGTACTTCCACTTTATTATGTTCTTGAGATTTAACTCTTCATTCCAGCTTCCCGACTCGACAAGAAGTGTACCAACTCCTTATCTTGGCTTCCTGTGCAAGGTTAAACTTGGCTTGCATCACTTCTATACAACAAGGAACTTTCCAGGTGCACCAAAAGAAAATAAATGATTGGACAACTTTGCTAAGCACTATAAAAATAGACTCTATCCCCTCAAAAGCTCTATTATTTCTGTCTCCCCAAACAACCCACATCAACACAAGAGGAGCCATGTTCCATGCCCTACAGCTTCTCCTCTTTCTCCAGCTCCTCCAACAAAACATCAAATCTTTTGAAGATTTTGGCCTTTCCCAAGAAGTTCAAAACCACCTAAACAAATCCCACCATGATATCATTGTAATATCATAATGTAGAAGAAGATGATAGATATCCTCGCCCGCTTCCCTACACATGAAACACCATCTGATACAAACGATCTTCCACTTTCTCATATTTTCGCCATCAAGATCACCATCTAGCAGCTGGGTAAGAGAAAAAATACTCTTTCTTCGACATTTGTGGAATCCATACTACATAACCTAGAAACTTAACCTTCTCCCTAATAAAAAAAACTTAACTAAGAGAAATCCATTGTTCCCCAAACCCACCACAAAGCATCAAGATTATCCCCTGGAGTAATTTTCGTAAAAAGTAGTGCCAACAACCTTTGAAACTCATTTACCTACCAATCATGGATATCTCTTCTAAATTTCAAATCCCAAAAGTTCTCTCTTCCTCATGTTCCCTTAATTAGGTGTAGCGTCAAGTTCCCTTCACATGATATTCAGAACAAAATCAGGAGATCATCTTTCAGTAATATCTCCCCACACCACCTTTGTCCCTAGAAACTAAACCTCCTCCCATATCCTACCTTGAATGAGATGTTAGCACTAAAATCATCTCATCCCTTAAATATATTCCTCCACAAGCCACACCCAGAGGGAATATATGATGAATAATGAATTAATCAAAATACTTTTGATGATGACAACATGAACTAGGTTCACATAGAACATACCAAACTTAATATGAAGAGGTGGAAAGAGTTCATTTATTCAGAGATAAAAAAACAAAAGCATGTCCAAAACATCAAGCCAAGTTAAAAGAGGATAATAGTAAAAGCGGAAGACTCCTAGACCAAAAAGGAAGAAAGAAAACAAGTTCTATAAGGAAAATGATTATATTTCTAGGAAAACTTATTTCTTTCCATGTAGAAGTTGATCAAGGAAAAAATCAACCTTTATAAAAGAGAGAAATAGTTGCCTTTGCGAAATAACAAATTGAGAGAAATTATTACAAGCAAAGGCCGAATCATTAAGGAGATCAAGAAAGCGAAAGAAAGAAGTACTATAGTTAGGATTTCTTTCTAAAGTATAGTGTTACATTGGTTCATCTTGAATCAGTGTTTAAGATGTGTGTTCTAAGAGAGAAAGAGAGAGAGTTTGAGAAAATTATAACAAGAAGCGAGTTTGACTTCTTGGAGAGTAGAGTCTTCGATTATAGTGAATTGATAGAGAGTAAAGGTACTAGAGTTAGCTCATTGATTATTGAGTTGTAATCTTGAATTGTGCTTAAAGGTAATAAAACAGTGGTGTGGTTGTTCCTTTCTTTGAGGGACGGAGATTTCCATTATAAAATCTCTATTTTATTGTGTTGCGATTATTTATTTTGGTAAATGTAAAAGAACATGGTTATTGTATAGGGGTAAGATTTATTCAATTAGTATCAGAGTAGGTCTTTTCATTAAAAGAGTCACATCTTAAAAAGATCAATGGTTGCACCACCTACACCACAAGAAAGAACTTCCCAAACTTGACAACCACTGTTCAATGGAAAGTATATGGATCGTGGAAGAACCGCATAATGGATCACCTTAGAAGGACTTGACCCACATGACCTATAATATGAACACATGAGTTTATGCATGGTATGATTGATTTACTTGAGTTATGATTATATCTATGTCTCATGTAGTGAATGGTAGATGTGATGACTTAATATGATCTTTGAATATAAGATATGAGGGGTATGCGCGATTATGATATTATGTGCATGTTTTATGAGCACTTGACAATGAAGTGTCTACGATGATAATGTTGTTGTTGCGTCACTGAAAGGACAATCACACACACACACTACATGCATAATCATGACTATGATGTGACTAATGTGTTGATTGAGTTATAGAATCATGATATTCCCCTTATCTAATGTAGTAATTCTAGATGTATGGGTTGAGGTTGATTCATGGCCCTTGAAGGGCAAAATTATGAGGGTTTGTACATATTGATAAGAATTGTGTATGAGCTTCTGAGTCACTTTGAAAGTGAAGATCTTATGACTATGGTGTAATTGTGGTATTGATTGGAAAGTTCATTCTCCCCTATACCCTTACACATTGTGATGCACGAATTATGTATGACGATGATGATCTTGTTGTGTTGAATGAAAGGCTATTCTCATGAACACACTATGAATATGATGTGAAAGGTTTACTCACATATTGATGATTCTAAGGTTGAAAGTACATTCTCACCTAATGAATCTATGAGCTATTATGATAGCATGTTCGTTTGTGTGCCTAGTGTATTCTTCCATGGACATGAATTTTAAAGGGAATTATGCTTAGAACCGAGTGGATATGAATATGAGATGGAAGCTTTTACGCTAGAAATTCCGGCTTCCCAAAGTAAGTTATCTCATGAGATGGAAACCTTTTACGTTATAAAGTTCGGGTTTCTAGTAGAAATCTCCTTATCCCATAACTATGTGCCCACATAGGTCTTTAGCTAGTGGATCCACCTAAAATCTAATATATGAGTTCTACCTTAGGCAAGTAGGACACCTTTTTTATATGTGGGGGTAAGGCACTGGATTCCATGTAGCTCACATGATCTATGCATGTTAAGGCTATATTTCCCTATATGACAAGAATATGAATTATGACAAGAATATGAGTTATGTACTATGGTTCCTCAATATGTTCTACTTAGTATGAATGGGGGTATGGGACTTCATTCAATCATTGCACAAGTAGGCTTTGAGAGTGGTCATTGTATGTTTCTCGTATGCCATGATAATTTATTAGTTAATGGATTCTTTATATGAATTATGAACATGACATGAACTATACTTATGATTTATTAATGAGCTTTACTTATTGTGAGTGGGGGTATGGGACTTCACTTATACATTACACAAGTAGACCATGAAAGGGGTTATGGTGTGGTTTCCTTATTCTTTGAAGATATGTGAATCTATGCATGTATGATGTGGATTGTTGCTAAGAGTGGCTATCCTTGTTATAATCTCTGGACATGAATGTTTTCTTGTCTATGATTATTGACTATGGATGAGATTAAAGAATGATAAGTATATGCATGGTGGCCTAAAAGTACTACTTAGTGTAGATAGGATTATGGGATCCTATCTATGCATTGCACAAGTATAATTTTGGGTTACTTATGCGATGGTTCTATTATGATGAGATGATCTTGGTATTTAATTATGTATGTGAACTATGTCTTATGCTGATAGGTGTATGCATTATGTTGGAGACTGTGTTTGTGATTATGTTGATATCCTTTATGCTATGATGAATGGTACATGAGTTGTCTCATGGGTTACATTCCCCAACTATTTCAAAGATGATGTTCAAAATTTCCATAGAGCATGGTTTTAACTAAAATATCCCTTTTAGCATATTTTAAGGATTTTATGGATGGCTACCATACTTAGTGCAATTTTTGTGCTAACCCATATTTTCTACATTTTCTGTAAGTGTAGGGTTCGGTGATATCGACTTCGACCTTAGTGGCTAGGATCATAGTAAATCAAGAAGAAGAAGCTTGGTGAGTCCTCATAATATTTGAGGAGTTGACCATCATGTCCTTTAAGTCTTTCCTTTATGTTTAGACTTTTGTAAGGGTCGTGTCCCTAAGATTGTATTCAAGTGTTATAGATGGTTTGAGACATAGTCTTGTAGAGTCCAACTTGTTTTCATAAAAGACTTCGATTGTAAAGAAATGTTTTAAATTTCTGCACTTTTTCCTATGTTATTATGTTATGATATGCTATGAGGCTTTTCAGAGTCTTGTACGCCATTTTACATCTGGGGTGTCTCGGGTTGTGACAATTATAAAAGAGGATAAAAAATCATGATGAAGAAAATGAAAAGAATAAGAGGAAATATCGAGTTTTGCTAATCATTGTGATACTATCTTGGATTTATAGAGTGTTCTTTAGGTAGTAGATGTGATGTAGATTGGTTGAAAAAGTTATGTCGGAATCATATTGTTAGTAGTTTAGTTTTCTTTATGAGTTAGTGGCTGCCCATATCTATTGTAACCAATCAAAGTAATTCATTTAAATGCACTATTTTAGAGTTGGCAAGAGTTTGTCTTTCAATATTGGCTTTAATATTCATCACTTAACAACTTACAAGGACATTACTTCAATATACTAGCATGATTTACACACAGAAAATGGACTATATGATACATGCTTTGCACCTAACATCAAGGGAGTCTAACATCAATCATAACAAACACCAAAAGACTTCACAAAACATAACTTAACATCCATTAAAACAAGGCAACTAGCTGCATAAATACCCTCTAAATATTTGTCTATGCAAAGATACATCAAAATAACCCAAAATACATCAAAATTATCAGTAATTGGAGTATGCCTTTACAAAACAGTTAACAAAATAAACAAAAACAAAGACCTCCTAGATCAACATTTGTCCACATCACTGACACTTTAAACTCTTATGGAACCCACTTTCCCTTGGATTTTCTTTGACAATTTTTGAAGTTGGTTTCCGGTCATTGCATCTTTTCCATTCCATTTTAAACCAGGTAGCTTGAATCTAAGATCAACATTTGTTTGTGATGCATCTTTAAATGCTACCCCAGACCCACTTGAGATAACTCTTTCCCTTGATCTTCCGGGCTGCATAATTCATAAGGAATTATTTAGTATACCTAAATAAAGATGTAAGAAAATCAATTAAAAAAGGCAATTTCCATACGTTAATCACTTTTCTTCCAGATTGTATATCTATGTAAACACCAAATCCCACATCTCTTGTTCTTTTTCTTCCAATTGAAGAAGTTGGTGGCCTTCTAACTGAAGAAGATGGTGGCCTTCCAACTGAATAAGCTGGTGGCATTCCAATTGAAGAAGATGATGGTCTTGCAGTTGAAGTAGATATTGCCCATGCAGTTGAAGTAGATATTTTCCTTGCAGTTGGCTACTTCTTTTTCCTTCCTTCCTTTAACCTTTGAAGTATCTGCACATAAAGAAGAGGAATGTTCAGTGCTAGGCTGCCTCACTGGTGGTTGTGAAGGCTTCCTCACTGGTGGTTGTTGAAAGGGACTTGCAGGCTGTTGTGTGTGGTGTTGAGAGGGCTGTAAAGACACAAAATTAGAAGTATAAAACTGATTAAAACTTAAAACCAAGACAAAAATGCTTAACACTAATTTACAAGTTCTTTTGTTATGCCCAACTTGATGGCATTTGGAACATGACATCTTCACAACATTCTTTGATGCTTTCCCCCACTATTTTTTTCTTTGTTCATCTTTATCTTTTCTTGTACATCTACTTGGTCTTCTAGACATTGGCTTGTAACACCTGAAAACTAGTAAACTAAACTAGAGCCTTATGTGAGGGTTCTAGATCTTTACGTGAGGGTTAGAGTCGTAGAAATGACTTCCCATACTTACAATGAAGGGTTAGGGGTTAAAACGTCATGGAAAGACTCCCCAAGAACCTTGAGAAGGACCCTAAAACTACCTTAGAACCTGCCCCAAAATAGTTCACCCACGATAGGGGAGCATGGCCAGTAGATGGACCCACTCCCCATGGGTGAGGGGTCATGGGTCAAGACCCCAAAAGTTCACTCCCAGACAACCACCCACGGATGACCAGCAGGCCTCGCGGGTCCACCCATGGCCCGTGGGCGTGGTCTTATTGGTGAGGCTGTGAGGTCAACTAAGTCGGTTAGTGAAGGGCTTAAGGGAACTTTCTAGAATTAATTAGTTATTAAGTGGTGTCATTTTATTTGTAATTAGACCACCTATTTAAAGCTATTAGACCCTTAATTAAGTGATTCCAAATTATTATTTCAATTCACAAAAAGAGACCCAATTCCCTCCTAGAAATTCTATCTCTATAAGGTAAAGAAGAAGAAGAAGAGAAGCAAGTTAAGGTAAATTCGTCCATTATTGCAATCTTTTTGAGGCTTTGTATCCAAGGTATGATAGCTTCTTCATCCATGGATTCTTTCATTCATGGAGCCTCCTAGAAATCCCCCAATTGTGAAGATGAACCCCAACTCTAGCTAGGGTTTCTTCCTATATTGTGGGTTATGATTGAGTATGAATCCACTTGAGTGGATATGGTTGTTTATGATTGAATTAGTAGTGAATCATGTTATTATGAAGAATTTACATGTTTTCCATGGCTAACCCTAGTTAATTGACGAAATTGTAGTAATGTGGGTTTATGCCTTGTGAAGGGGGAAATTGAAGATATTTAAATGATCCTCTAGAAGTGATGATATGAGTAGTAATTGTTCAAGAATATAAGCATGTAGACATGAATTGAATTAGATTATAGTATATATGATGGATCATGACTAGTAAAGCGTGAAGTTGAACCTTTATGATGACTCATGACTAGAATCACTTAATAATGAAGTATGTGATTAGAAAGCCTTGAAATCTAGGTATGTACGATGATTGTAAGAAATAATGCTTTGAGAGTAAGGCTTGTAGTCATGAGTGTTGATTCCTAGGGTTTTGAGAGTAAATCCAATATGATGAATTGTGTATGTTTAGGCATTAAGAGTGAAACTTATGTGATAATGGTAGACTATTAGATAGAATTGTTGTGGAAGGACTTTACCCACCTAATCTACCTTATGAATGTTTGAATGTATGAAGTGATAGAATCACTTGAGTTATGATGATATCCATGTCTAATGTAGAATTCTAGATATGTTGATTAAAGGAAAGTTTAGAAATCTCAAGGAGGTAAGGTATGAGATTCATGCATGTTTTATGAAAATCTATGTATATGCTTAAGAACACTTTGAGAGTAAAGTGTCTATGATTATGATATGTTGTTGTGTTGTGAAAGGTCATTCTCACACACTCACACTTATGCATGATTATGATATGATATGAAAGTTTTCTCACATAGAATGATTATAGGTTGAAAGGCTAGCTCACCTAAAATGAATTTAAGTCCAAGGACTATAAAATGTGATGAGGCTTGTGGTGATTCCCCCAATGACCTTTGTATGAGAGGAATGTGAGGTGACTCCCTTATCCCTAAATAGATAGTCATGACGATATTACCCATGACATGATATGAGAAGTGTGTGGTGACTACCCTTAATATATAAATTCTATAGTAAGGCAAGAGGTGAATACCCATTAGCCTTTACGTTGATCATGGAGGTGAATCCCTATGATCCTCATATAATGATGTGGAGGCTAATACCTATATCAAATAATGATGGGGCATGGAGGAGAATACCTATATTTCCCTAAAATAGTTATGGAGGCGAATACCTTTTACTACACATGTAAAGTAAGAGGTTAATACCCATATGGCCAATATGATAGACATAGAGAGATGAATACATATTGGCCCTTATGATAGACATAGAGAGGTGAGTTCCCATGTCTTAAGAATAATAAAAGAGTAATATGAGCATGACTAGTTTGGATTGTAGCTTGAAAGGACCTTCCAATACATGTATGACTTGACGTAATTTCCCTTGTCTATGAGAAATATGTTAATTATGAGAATAAGAGATGATAAATATGAATGAGGGCCTAAAGTGTCTAGCTTAGCATGGGTGGGATTATGGGGTCTTATTCATGCATTGCACAAGCTTTCCTTGAGGTGACTTATGAAGTGTTTTTCTTATATGTTGTATGTTTAGCTTGGATTGTTGCTATAGTTGCCTTCTTTGCCATGTTTGACTAAAGGTGAGGTTCTTTTGTTTATGAGAATTATGCTAAGAATTAGATCCTAAGAGGGTAAGTATGATTATGATCACCTAAAAGTGGTACTTAGTGTGGATGGGATTATGGGGTTTCATTCATGCATTGCACAAGTATGCTTTGAGGTTACTTGAGAAATAGTTCTCTTATGATTTGAAGATCTAAGTATTTACTATGCTTATGAACATGATGTATCTCTTATGTTATGGATTATGCCTTATGTTGACTAATGCTTATATTATGCTAAGAGATTATTCTTATGATTATGTTGTTGTCTCTTATATTTATGGCATATATCTTATGATTGACTAACTCTTATGTTATGCTCTGATGATGTTATTCTAGCTAGCATATTTAGTACATTTTGTACTAAAGCATACTCTTGCCTACATTTTTATCAAATGTAGCGTCTAACGATCTTGTGTTCCATATTCGAGGTTAGGTTCTTAGTAGGAGCAAGGAGTTGAAGATTGGTGAGTCATGATAGCATCAAGGATATAGCCACCATTTCCTTTTTATGTCTTTCTTTATGTTTTAGACTATTGTATGGGCTTGGTCCCTAAGATGTTCATGTTCAAGAAGGTTTAAGACACATGTAATAAGACATCCACTTTGTTTTTATAGAGACATTAATTGTATGAAAAATGTTTTAAAATTCCGCACTTTTTTAGTATCTTATGTTGTGATTTGCTAAGGGCATGTATGAGACCACTTAGTCATGAGGATATTACCCATGACATGATATGAGAAGTGTGTGGTGACTACCCTTAATATATAACTTCTATAGTAAGGCAAGAGGTGAATACCAATTAGCCTTTATGTTGATCATGGAGGCGAATCCCTATGGTCCTCATGTAATTATGTGGAGGCGAATACCTATTTCATATAATGGTGGGGCATGGAGTTGAATACCTATGTTTCCCTAAAATAGTTATTTAGGCGAATACCTATGACTACACATGTAAAGTAAGAGGTGAATACCCATTTGGCCTATATAATAGACATAGAGAGGTGAATACCCATTGTCCCTTATTATAAACATAGAGAGGTGAGTTACCATGACTTAATAATAAGAAAAGATTAATATGAGCATGACTAGTTTGGATTGTAGCTTAGAAGGCCCTTCCAATACATGTATGACTTGAGGTTATTTCCCTTGTCTATGAGAAATAAGTTAATTATGAGAATAATAGATGATAAATATGAATGAGGGCCTAAAGTGTCTAGCTTAGCATGGGTGGGATTATGGGATTTTATTCATGCATTGCACATGCTTGCCTTGAGGTGACTCACGAAGTGTTTCTCATATATGTTGTATATTTAGCTTGGATTGTTGTTATAGTTGCCTTCCTTGATATGTTTGACTAAAGGTGAAGGTTCCTTTCTCTATGAGAAATATTCTAAGTATGAGATCCTAAGAGGGTAAGTATGATTATGATGACCTAAAAGTGGTACTTAGTGTGGATGGGATTATGGGGTCTCATTGTTGCATTGCACAAGTATTCTTTGAGGTTTCTTGAGAAGTAGTTCTCTTATTATATGAAGATCTACGTATTTACTATGCTTATGAACATGATGTATCTCTTATGTTATGGATTATGCCTTATGTTGACTATTGGTTATATTATGCTTATGTTGGAGATTATGCTTATGATTATGTTGTTGTCTCTTATGTTTATGGCATATATCTTATGATTGACTATTTCTTTTGTTATGCTCTTATGATGTTATGCTAACTATTATATTTAGTACATTTTGTACTAACGCATACTCTTGCCTATATTTTTATCAAATGTAGGGTCTGGCGATCTTTAGTTCCATATTTGAGGCTAGATTCTTAGTAGGAGCAAGGAGTTGAAGATTGGTGAGTCCTCATAGAGTTGAGGATATAGCCACCATTTCCTTTTTATGTCCTTCTTTATGTTTTAGACTATTGTATGGGCTTGGTCCCTAAGATGCTCATGTTTAAGATGATTTGAGACAGGCATAATAAGACTTCCACTTTATTTTTATAAAGACATTAATTGTATGAAAAATGTTTTAAAATTCTGAACTTTTCTAGTATCCTATGTTATGATATGCTAAGGGCATGTATGAGACCCTTTCAGGGTCAAGTATGCCATGTTACATCTAGGGTGTACCCCTGGGTCATGACAAACTTGGTAATCAGAGCACGAGGTTTAGAATGGTTCTAGGATGTCTCAATCCATGTCTAGTAGAGTCTTGTTCATAAATGTGAAGCGCGCCACATTTATGAATAGGAGGCTATTGGATGTTTAGGAAACTTCACTTCTTTATTCTCTAAGTTGTGCCATGGAGTTTAACTCTATTAGGTCCTTCCCCTAATATGTGGCTGTTAGTTTCAGGATATGGCTAATACAAGGGCAAATGCTAAGAGAAATGAGGAAGAAAATGTGGATCATGAGGTTCCTCCCCAAGCTCCTTCTTAAACTCCGGTTGATCCTCTAGTTGAGAATGTTACTCATGTGAAGTTTAGGTCTACTATCCAAATGTTGGCTCAGGCCATGATGGTGCAAGTCAATAGGGAGGTGGTTGCTCCGGTGAATCCTAATGTGAATTCCACGGCTTTAAGACTGAAGGGGTTTATTAAGATGAAACCCCCTGAGTTTTATGGCTCTAAAGTGGAAGAGGACCCTAAAGAGTTTATAGATGAGGTTTATAAGGTTCTTGATATCATAGGGGTGACATTGGTAGAGAAAGCAGAGTTAGACGCTTAGCAATTGAGAGGGGTAGCACAAGTATGATATAATCAATGGAGGGAGAATAGACCGGTAGTAGTGGGTTCCATAGAGTTGGAGATGCTTAAGAAGGCATTCCTTGATAGGTTATTTCCCTTAGAATTGAGGGAGGCTAAAATGCAAGAGTTCATTAGACTTAAGCAAGGTAGCATGAGTGTTAAGGATTATGCCTTGAAATTTACCCAACTATCCAAGTATGCTCCAACTTTAGTAGAAGATTGAAGGGCTAAGATGAATAAGTTCATGATGAGAGTGTCTGACTTCGTAGTAAAGGAATGTCGTACGGCGATGCTTGTTGGTGATATGGTTATCTCACGTCTTATAGTGCATACCCAACAAATTGAGGAATTAAAGATTAAGGAGAAAAAGAGGCCTATAATGGGTGATGATAACTCCTTTAATGATGAGTCTGATGGACACGGGCTCCCTAGGTATATACAAAAGTTCCCAGGGCAAAGTCCCTCAAACACTCCTAAGGTCAACCAAAAAGGGGTGCCTAACCCTAAGCCACAAAGAGATAATAGTGGGGGTTCTATTTCTGGGGTGTAGTAAGTGTGATAGAAGGCATGAGGGTGAATTTATAGCGGGTTCTAATGTTTGTTTTGGGTGTGGTTAGTTGGGCCACAAGATAAGGCATTGCCCCAAAGTGGCTAGAAATCAAGGGGATACTCGTCGTAGTTCTCAACCCTACCCTTCCTCCGGTCCAATTTGTTTGGGTGGGAGTGTTCAAAATAAGAATAGGGCATAAGCTCTCCAAGCTAGAGGTGGACAAGAGTTTCCTACGAATGTTGCTACTGGTATGTGTTTTTTAAGCTTTACTTAGATTTCGGTGTTGCTTGTCTTTTTGATTTGATAGATTTGATATGATAGAATTTGATGTTCTCTTTAGTATGAATGGGATGCATTGTTGTCTTATGTTATTTATGGTAGAACCCTACTTAACCACTTTAAGTTTTGGGTAAGTTGAAAGATTTGATTAAGAGGGTGTTTAGAAGATTCCTTGGGATGTTCAATAAGTAGCCTTGTCTAAAGAGTAGTAATGTAATTCACCTTGGTTTAGAATCCTGTTGTGTGAAGGATATGAAAGTTTAGTAATGACTTGTTCTGACCCTAGAATTAAAAGTAGTGGTGCTTAGAAAGTCCACCTAGGATTACTCCCAAGTGGGAGATGGTGTGCCTTTATAGCAAGGTCATTGCGTTTTTATGTGTGGTCATGGTTTCCTTGTATGCATGTTCATGAAAAAGCTACATCTTGATAGAAATGACTTATGTGCATTGTTTTTCCTAATGTTGTAGTGAATTGAGTACAGTTGCCTATTTGACATCATAAGATGAATATATGAGCATGGCTTAGTTTGGAGTTGAGAGATTCCTCCTTGAATAAATGCTTTTTTAGAAGAAAATTGCATATGAGCTCTAAAAGTGTATGTTGAGAATTTTTTATCTAGGATATGGTAGTTCCTCCTTGAATATGAGTAGATTTAGAATTTCATGCATTTCGGGTGTTAGATGTAGTTCCTACTTCCATGTGTTGCATAGAGTATGCTTATCTTGGAGTTGAAGTTTTCCTCCTTGTTTATGTGCATTTAGATGAGTTGCATGCATGATGGGCTGCTAGTCTAGAGTCGTTTCCTTTAAGAAGTGTTTAGAATTATCATTCGAGGATGAATGTTCCCAAAGGGGAGATATTGTAACACCCGGAAACTAGTAATCTAAACTAGAGCCTTATGTGAGGGTTCTAGAGCTTTACGTGAGGGTTAGAGTCATACAAATGACTTCCCGTACTTAGAATGAAGGGTTAGAGGTTAAAATGTCAAGGTACGACTCTCCAAGGACCTTGAGGAGGACCCTAAAACTACCCTAGAACCTGCCCCGAAATAGTCCTCCAACAAAAGGGGACCACAACCAGTAGATAGTCCCACGCCCCGTGGGTTAGGGGTTGTGGGCCAAGACCACAGAGTTCTCTCCCAGACCACCACCCACGGATGACCAGCATCCCCCGTGGGTCCACCCACAGCCCGTGGGCATGGTCTCGTGGGTGAGGCAGTGTGGTTACCTAAGTCGGTTAGTGAAGGGATTAAGGGAACTTTCTAGAATTAATTAGTTATTAGTTGATGTTATTTTATTAGAAATTATACCACCTATATAAAGCTATTAGACCCTTAAATAAGTGATTCAAAATCATTATTTCAGTTCACCAAAAGAGACCCAATTCCCTCCAAGAAATTCTCTCTGTAGAAGGTAAAGAAGAAGAAGAAGAAGAGAAGCAAGTTATGGTAAATTCCTCCATTTTTGAAACATTTTGAGGGCCTTGTATCCAAGGTATGATAGCTTATTCACCCATGAATTCTTTCATTCATGGATCCCCTATAAATCCCCCAATTGTGAAGATGAACCCCAACTCTAGCTAGGGTTTGTTCCTATATTGTGGGTTATGATTGAGTATGAATGCAATTGAGTGGATATGGTTGTTTATGATTGAATTAGTAGTGAATCATGTTGTTATGAAGAATTTACATGTTTTCCATGGTTAACCCTAGTAATTGATGAAATTGTAGTAATGTAGGTTTATGCCTTGTGAAGGGGGAAATTGATGATTTATAGACGATCTTCTAGAAGTGATGATATGAGTAGTAATTATTCTACAATATAAGCATGTATACATGAATTGAATTAGATTGTAGTATATCTTATGGATCATGACTAGTAAAGCTTGAAGTTGAACATTTATGATGATTTATGACTAGAATCACTTAATAATGAAGAATATGATTAGAAAGTCTTGAAATATAGGTATGTATGATGATTGTAAGAAATAAAGGTTTGAGAGTAAGTCTTGTAGTCATGAGTGTTGATTCCTAGGGTTTTGAGAGTAAATCCAATATGATGAATTATGTATGTTAATGCATTAATAGTGAAACTTATGTGATAATGGTAGACTATTTGATAGAATTATCGTGGAAGGACTTTACCCACCTAATCTACCTTATGAATATTTGAATGTATGAAGTGATAGAATCACTTCAATTATGATGATATCCATGTCTAATGAAGAATTCTATATATTTTGATTAATGGAAAGTTTAGAAACCCCAAGGAGGTAAAGTATGAGATTCATGCACGTTTTATGAAAATCTATGTATATGCCTAAGAACACTTTGAGAGTAAAGTTTCTATGATTATGATATGTTGTTGTGTTGTGAAAGGTTACTATAACACACACACACTTATGCATGAATATGATATGATATGAAAGGTTGTCTCACATAGAATGATTCTAGGTTGAAAGGCTTGCTCACCTAAATTGAATCTAAGTCCAAGGACTATGAAATGTGATGAGGCTTGTGGTGATTCCTCCAAAGACCTTTGTATGAAAGGGATGTGAGGTGACTTCCCTTATCCCTAAGTAGATAGTCATAAGGATATTACCCATGACATATAAGTTCTATAGTAAGGCAACATGTGAATACCCATTAGCCTTTATTTTTATCATGGAGGCGAATCCCTATGATCCTGATGTAATGATGTGGAGGTTAATACTTATATCATATAATGGTGGGGCATGGAGGTGAATACCTATGTTTCCCTAAAATAGTTATGGAGCTGAATACATATGACTACACATGTAAAGTACTTGGTGAATACATATGACTACACATGTAAAGTACTTGGTGAATACCCATTTGGCCTATATTATAAACATAGAGAGGTGAATGCCCACTGGCCCTTATGATAGACATAGAGAGGTGAGTTCCCTTGTCTTAAGAATAAGAAAAGAGTAATATGATCATGACTAGTTTGGATTGTAGATTGAAAGGCCCTTCCAATACATGTATGACTTGAGGTGATATCTTGTAACACCCCGTATTCGAAACAGACCAAATATGCAGATTTTGAGAAGTTGCAGGTGCAACCTACGGTTGCCACCCACGGACTGTAAGTTAGACCACGGCCCATGCTGGTGGTCCGTGGTTCACCATTGCAGCCTCTCTCCAAACCCAGCTCAGAAATTGGCTAAGTCCCGACTCACGGACAGACCTACGGTCCGTAGATCAGACCACGGACCGTGGTCTGTGTCCGTGGATCGAGACCTCCTTTGCCCA
>JAJOOO010015904.1:0-11336 GCA_029582685.1 Solanum piurae | reverse complement strand
ATATATATATATTGGGTTGAAGATTCTTTTGAGGTGGGGTACGTAGCATTTTCCATTAAAGAGAGTAAAAACAATGTGAGGCAAAGTGTCCAAGTTACATTTTTTTCATTAAAATGGAAATAGGTGGGGATTATAGTAATATACACAAACCAAGAAAATGCCATAAGATAATAATAGCACTGAAGGCACCAAATATATATATAAATAAAATGAACAGAATATCTGGGAATGAAGAGTGTTGTTTGTCAATAATAGGAAACTAAATTATATATTTGTCTATTGAAGTATGAAATACATCAAATATCATCTCTTATTTCAATTTTCATGTACAACTAGAACAAGAAAAAGACAATAAAGTTATAAATAGTTCCCTATCCCAATAGGGTAAATCTTTCTTCAAATATTTTTATTCCAAACACTCGTTAGATTATTATTTTTCCTTTTCATTTGTTCAAGAATTTTAACCTGATTTAAAAAAAAAAAACTATTGTAATATATTACTACAACACTATTTGAAGTCAATTTACCTACACTTCAATCATTCTACTATTAAAATATTTGCTGACTTCCATTAATATAAGAACTAAGTTAGCTGATTTATTGATAAGTATTATATTGTGTGCGAGAATATATTTTTTTGATTATAAAATTGATTTTATAAATAAGATAATTATGTATTCGGATAACATGCTAAAAGGATAATAATAATAATAAACAATAAATGTATTTCATAGAAAAGCTAATCAATAAATTTGCCCTTAAAATTATTAATTAAAAATTATAAATACTAAGATTTATACACAACGAAAAGATTACGACAGAAAATGGAATGGAAGGGATTTAGCATCACATTTTGGAAAGAGTATTTTGAAAATTAGAAAAAAAAATTGGGATAAAACTTTCTCAAAAAGATGCAAATTAAAGTCAAGAAATGAGTCTATTCCGAATTGATTGAAAATATATTTTATCAAATTTAAAATATTTATAAATCAAAACTTATACGTTAAAGGTGACCAACTTATGATTTTGTCTGATTTTAAAATTATGATTTTTAGGTGATTAGCAATCTAAGTAATTAATTTAAAAGTACCTATAAAATTATAAATGAAATTTGAAAATATCAGTTTTTGAAATTTGCAATCGTGTGTGAAGTATTTTACTTGGATTTTTTAAAAAAATAAAAATTATACGTGAAATAAAATTTCATCCAAATTTAGGTAAATTTTGGAAAATTGATTAAATTCTATGAACAAATAATATTTGTAATTTTATTTTAAAAAATTCCTCCAAAATCTAGAGAAAATGTCATTGATGATTTTCTTAACTATTTGAGTAGGTTTCAAATAGTTTCTTAACGGTACATTTTTTTAGATTTAGTTCTTTAACTATTTAAAATATTAAGAAGTTTGATCTCTTAATTATTTACGGATTCTAGTCAGATACTATTTTAGACCTACTGTGGAGCAAAAACTTAATCTCTTGAAGAAGTGAATCTCAAGATTTTCTACTACTATATTCACTCATATCACACCTTTGTTGTGTGCCTAATTTCCCCCCTCTCTCTAAAAAAAAAATAGTTTTCTTCACGTTTTATCCTTGAAAGTACTCGTATTTTTGTTATAATTTACTATAATAATTTGTACGCTAATCTAATTTTATATATAAAATAATGAGATAAAGTTGATTTAGTGGCTGAAAGAAGAAGCAAAAAGAATCATATTCAATGAAGGGACAAATAGGTCTCAAGTTATAATATTAGTAAGACTGTTTTCCAATAACCCAAAAACCAAGAAACAAGAAAGAAACACAGAAGAAATTACACTGCACCTCGATTTGATCATTCTAAAATTAACTTTGTATCTCTCTTACTAGGAGTGGAGTGGAGAAGAGAGGAGGGATATTGGCAGATAATGACAGTGTTTCAGTGGCAGTGAAGAAAAAAGGGGTATGAGTTTTCATTGGGAAGGTAAAAATCTTGCACCCAAATACAAGCTAACCCTTTTAACATCTTCAAGTTTTTCATAGGAACTCTATTCTTTGCTTCTTGCTAGACTAGAGAGAGAGAAAAAAAAGAAAAGAAAAGGGAACACTACACTACTGTTTCTTAGTAATTATTTTTTAGAAAAGAGAAAAGAAAAAAGGAATTTTGGGTGTTTGCTTTTTCTGACTAGTAGTGTTGCTAACTATGTATTCCATTAAGGATTTGCTGTGAAAAAGCCTGATATCAGTAAGCATAAAACTCGGGAGATCACTTACACACACACACCCTCCCCAAAAAGAGAGAGAGATTTACTACTATTAAACACAGTTATTTATTTATTTATTGTGTGTGAGAGAGATAGGCAAAAACAAATAGAAAGGAACAAAATTTAGACCCAAGAAGAAAGTGTGTGTGAGAGAGGAAGAATAATGGAGGGTGGTTCTAGTGGAAATACTAATACTTCTTGTTTAATGATGATGGGCTATGGAGATCATGAAAACAACAATGGGAATGGAAATGCAACACTTTGTGCTCCTCAAATGATGATGATGATGCCTCCTTCTTTAACTAACAATAACAATGCAGAAACCACCAACAATATCCTTTTTCTTCCTTTCATGGACACCAACAACAATAATCCTCAAGAAGACAACAATTCTTCTTCAATCAAGTCAAAGATTATGGCTCATCCTCACTACCCTCGTCTCTTGGCTGCTTATCTCAGTTGTCAAAAGGTGAAATTCACACTCCCATTAACTCGAAAAGCCAAATACAAGTGAAAAACATTGTTTTTTTTGACATGGGTTTTAATATTTCTTGAATTTTTTCTACCTTGAAAGTGACTCTCTGCAAGAAAAACCCTGAAAACAAAATCATGTGTGTGAAAGGGACAGGAGCTCAAAATACCTAGTCTTTTAACATAATACATATGCAGATAGGAGCTCCACCGGAAGTGGTGGCACGGCTAGAGGAAATATGTGCCACGTCAGCAACAATGGGCCGTAACAGTAGTAGTGGTGGAATCATTGGAGAAGATCCTGCACTAGATCAGTTCATGGAGGCTTATTGTGAGATGCTGACAAAATATGAACAAGAACTCTCAAAACCCTTCAAGGAAGCCATGGTTTTTCTTTCAAGAATTGAGTGTCAGCTCAAAGCTTTAACTCTTGCACCTAATTCTTCTCATGAATCTGGTGAGATATATATCAGTTTTTTTTTTCATTTCTTAAAATGGGTGACATTTAATCTTATGCAGATCCTAACTATTTACTTGAGTTTATTCTCTTTAAATTAATGTCCTCTGCATGTGCATGTTTCCAATGATATCAGTCATTAATTAATTATTATAACTACTAGAGTAATAAAATAAGCTCAATTCCATATGCAGATTATTTATTTTCTATTTTAAATTACTTTACTTTACCTTCTGGTATGTAACAATGATTTTTTAATTTGTTTTGGTTCTTGTTCTACATGTTCATAATCTGTTTATGGTACAAGTTGTAAGTGTAAACAGCAAGATATATTTGTCCCTTGTTTTAATCATTTCGAACTTGATGTTTGTGTATGTTGAAGAAACTCAACTTGTCTTGTTTCTTTATTTGGAATGACCCTGGAAAATATGTTCCAGCTTTTTTTCCCAACTATTCATGTTCAGATATTGTTTGTTCTATATCATGTGCCAATCGCAGATAAATTGATGGCTAGCTCCAGATTTAATAATATTCTAACCCTAGTTTTCTGAATCAAAGCCACATATGTCATGATGGTGAAGTTTGAATTTGAAAATTATATTTACCTTGATTTTATTTCTCACACTCCACAAAAGTAGATTGTTTGATTTACTTGAATCGAGAGTGAGAGTCTTTTGTAAACATTCTGAAGGTCAAGAGGGGGGGGGGTTCATACCTATGTACCAACCAGCCTTCCCAGATTTGGCGCGTCGGATACACCGGTATGTTGTGGTAAGGAGCAGATTATTACTTTATAAGCTTTCATTTGAAGTCAATTTATGTGTGGGTGTTCTGTTGCTCAAAGCTATTCTCATTTCTTTACTTTATAACATGTAAGTTTCATGCTTTGATAGATTACAAAATAATAGACTTTTGAGTTTTGAAAAAGGTTATTACATGTTTCTCTGGTTAAAAGTGTTGATTGGTAACCCGTAATTAAAATTTATACTTTATAACATGTTAAATTACACTAAGTATGCAAAACGTTCTTTCACGGTTGTTATATATTCCTCGATTCATTCTCTATAGCTTTTGCTAAGTAGTAGTGCTTTTGATGATTTTAAATCAATGGTATTTGGAAAGATGTGCTGAATTAGTTAGTTGTCTTTGAATTGCTTCATAACTACGAATGCTTAAATTTTACAGTGTATAAGCTCGATGAACACTGAAAAAGGAACTCTCATCTAATGGCAATAGTTTGTATATATTTGGATTTCAATCTTTTTGAAATCTTCAAACCATCTTTGCCAGCACTGAAGTTTCATATATGGTCTGTGAAGAAGTCCTTGATCAGCTGAATGATTAGCGGCATCACACAAATAGTTCCAATTTTCGACATAATTCATTGAGGTCCCTCTTTATGTCTTCTCTAGACACTTTAAAAGAATAGAAAGATACAAGACAAATGATTGAGAAATGCACCTTGTTTTTAGAGGGACCCATAAAATACTCTTGATTAGATTTGGAGCTTTGATTGGAGTGTATGATATAACCTACTTGATGTGTTATACTTTTGTTTAAATCATTGGATTTAACATTACCTTTAAACGGGAAAAAGGAAATTATAACTTCCTTGCTTCACTTTTAGCTACCATTTTGATGTTTCTTGATTTATGTAAACGGTGTGTTTCCATCAAATCATCTTGGTGAACACTTGCTTGCTTAGTTTGATCTTATTGTACATTTGTTCATATGCTAATTGACAAGTGCTTTCTTATTCAGTTAAAGTTCTATGGAAATTTCTCTTCTTGGACTTTTTATTCACATAATAGACAAACATAGTAAACTTGTGAAGTTATAGTCTATGGTACTCTAATTGAGTCTTTAATGGGATAAAGAAACAACATTTGTTGGGTGTCTGATGGGTTCTTGAAGGACCCAATGAGTTGTGAAATTGAATCTTGAGGAGTCTGAAAAAAGTGAGCGGTTCAACTGCTTGCAATTACGAGACCAACTGAAGAAATTAGCTCTTTTTTAACTTAATCGTAACATAGATAGTTACTCTCTAGTGTGTTGTTTGATAAGTGGTAAATAGTAATAGTTCTCAAGTTTATAGTGAATTAATTATGTTTCTCATAAAATTTATAAGCTTCCACTACATCAAAAATAATTTTTAGCAGCAATTAATTAACGGCAATATCTCAATTGCCGCTAAACATGTATTTTTTGCGACATTTAACACTCTTTGTATATGTCCCTATAGCCTTCAGCGACATTGGATATAATGACACTTAACTATTGTCGGTAAAAACTTTAGCACTTTTTGTTAATGTGTCTAATTATTGCCGCTAAAAGTTGATTTTGTTATAGTGTTCGTATTCTCTGCCTAGATATAGTGGGAGTTATGAATCCCTTTGTTGTTTTTTGATTGTGTTAACGCTAGCATACTTTTGGTACTCGTGTGTAAGAAACTACTAGGAAGTTTTCAAATGCTTGGAGCAAAATGATTTATTTTAGCCTGTAGTGTAGGCTAAATTAACGTGCCAAACTTTTGAGGACCTCCTCTCAAAAAAGAAATTTCCTAGAGAACCATAGCCAAATAATATTCTCAACAATATTTGCTCCTTTTTTTTTTGGAGAATGTTTATGCTAATAAACGTCCTAAAGTTGTAGCTCTGGGCGAGGCAATGGATAGAAATGAATCATCTGATGAAGAGGTTGATGTGAATAACAATTTCATCGACCCTCAGGCTGAGGATAGAGAGCTCAAAGGTCAATTGTTGCGTAAGTACAGCGGTTACTTGGGAAGCCTTAAGCAGGAGTTCATGAAGAAGAGGAAGAAAGGCAAGCTGCCTAAGGAAGCAAGGCAACAATTGGTGGACTGGTGGCTTAGACATATTAAATGGCCATATCCATCGGTATGATCCTTGCTCGTTCCTATTAATAACTTCACTTCTTGATTTTATACACTCTGTTTCACCTTATGTGACACACTTCCCTTAGTAGTCCGTTCAAAAAGAATGACACATTTAAATTTGAAATCAATTAACTTTATACTCCACTTTTCACCGATAAGGCAAAGCTTTTATTACAAAATGTTACAACATGATAGCATAAACGCTATGCCATATTTTTTACCATACTTTTCCTTGGTCTTCATTCTCCCCCCTTCAATCTCTGTCGATTCAAGCTATATAACTTTAATTGGAAGAGTAAAGGTATTCCTTTTAAAATTGTCAAATAAATCAGTCGTTACCTCAATATCTACATCTTAATTCTACTCTACTAGGATGATCACTTCATTCTAAGACCTTATATTGTTTTTCACCAAGTTAGGTTGTGATGTGCGTCTTATCTTATATACATTAATGACAATGTATAGTTATTTTACACCGTCAGGTTATCATGACCAATATCTATCGGTAAGTAACTGTTAAATTTTATTCCCCCCCTCCCCCCCCAATTTATAGAAAATCCGAGTCACATTATATTGCGCGGATTTTGGTTGACAGGAATCCCAGAAGCTTGCACTAGCTGAATCAACGGGATTGGACCAGAAGCAAATAAACAACTGGTTTATCAACCAAAGAAAGAGGCATTGGAAGCCATCAGAAGATATGCAGTTTGTTGTGATGGATGCTGCTCATCCACATTACTATATGGATAATGTTCTTGCTAACCATTTCCCAATGGATATGACACCATCTCTCCTCTGAATTGAAGTTATTCCAATTCCAACTTCTCAAAGTGAATTTTTAAGATTGTGTAATATTATTATCAAGGATGTTTAATTTGCATATTACTTGTATGCATGTTGTAGTAGAAGTTATTGTGACATAATCAGCTTTTTATTACATCACAAGTGCTTGTAATAGCTAGAGGTGTTTCTATTATCATGGTTATCTCTTATGGAATTAATTTGTTGGTACTAGCCTTTCATCTTTTGGAGAATGCTGCCTGTGCCCAAAAGCCATGATTCACTTGTTCCCTTCTACATGCGCGGCATTTACTTATTTGTTGGTTAGAAAAAATTAATTGAGCAGATTTAGTTTTTTGAAGTAAAAAAAAACTGATCTTTTAAACATTTTTATGTTGTGAAAATATCGTTCCCATTAAATTACATGGCAACTTTTATATCGTCGGTAAGATGCGAAGGGAAGCTAATTAGTGGACATTTTTATACTGAAATTTTATCAAGCCTAAATTCATACACTTTTTCTTGAAGGGAATGTAAAAATAGAAAGTTCAATCACAAAAACAAAATACCCAGTGTTATTTTACAAGTCAGAACTTTATACATTACATAAATGCACGTAAGAATTAGTTAAAATTTTAGTCATACATGTCTGAATAATTTGTTTGCCCAAAAAAATAATATTGTTCTTCTTATTTTGACAATCCAATACATAATTCAACATCAATTTATACTCTAAATAAATCCAAATTTAAAATTTAAATTTTGTATAGTATAAAGAATAAATTTCAATCATACATTTATAAAAAAAAACAATCATCTAACAAATTCATTTTACAATAATAAAAGACCCAACCCAATAGTAATGTGATGAAACTAAGAAAAGCCCGACCCACAATTGAAATAGAAGCCCATATTGGGAACCTTCGTCAGAACTGGGCCTAAGTTACCATTGATAACTCTGCCATTGGGTAGGTAGGTAGGTAGGGGGTTAAATTTACTTATTTATTGATTTCAGTCTCTAATTATATTCGAATCGCGCATTACCGTGGGATTACTTCTCATAGTCTCTAATTATATTCGAATTGCGCATTACCGTGGGATTACTTCTCATTACATTTTTGCCTTTTCTTCTTTCCAGAAAATAAAAAGGAGGAATATGCAATGGATTCCATTACTTTATTAGGTAAATAAATTAATGGATGAGTGAAATCAATTGCAGGGTATGTAGCCTTTTTTGGGTAGTTGACTTTAGGCCGATCATAATTTAATCTCACACCTTGGTCGTTATCATCAAAAGTGACTGATCATATAGTATAGAAATAACCAAAGGTGTAAAAACTTACTTTATTTTATTTTTATAATAATAAGTTACAAATATAAAGCAGTAGAGCAACCATATTTTGGATTTAGAATTATCCGGTATTAGAGACTTATTAATCTTACTCCTATCTTTTCAAAAAAATTCTTACTTTTTTAGTTAGTCTAGAAAATTAATGTTACTGGGTTTCTATGTTTAATAACTATTTAATTTTAATATCTCATATGACATGTTTTAAAACATAATTTTTTACTGACATTGTAGTATATTATGTATATCTTTAGATTAAGATTATAAAATTTCATTTTATTTTTATTTTTTTCTACAATTCGTTTCAATCGAACTAAAACATATGTAATAAAGATGAAAGAAGTAATAAAAATAAGTGAACTTAAAGAGGTTGTTTATTTAACATATAAAGCAAATAATTAATAAGTTTCAACGTAATAAAACATTGTGTGGATGCAGAGTCTTTGGCCAAAAGCATCCCTAAACTATACCCTCAACTTAAACTACATCCTTAAATTATACTTCTTAACAGAAAACATCTCCCAAGTATTTAAAACTTAACCATTTGCATCCTCTTATTAAATTTTTGTCAAATAATTAATGGATTTTACACAAAAACATGTGCATGTCGCACTACTCTTAGTAAAACTTTTTCCACATAATTTCATTATCCCAGGTCATTGGCATTTTTTGTAGATTTAATGAGAAAAAAATATTTCAACTAGTAACTTTTTAATATCAAATCAAATAAAAAATAAATTAAAACAAAGTTGCTGATAAAAGGATCTGCATAATGCCAAGTGTTGTTGCTAAAAAGAATTCACAATAATATTTTAGGTGTATCACGGAATGAGGATATATTTTTTTAAGCTTTGGTGATTTAGGGAGTTTTGCTGAGAGTAATATGAATTACACATATTTTTGTATGAATTTTGTTATTTTTTCATTAAATTTTAACAAAAGGATGAAAGTTGTTAAGTTTAAAATACTTGAAGGATGTTTTTTGTTAAGAAGAATAATTTAAGGATGTAATTTAAGTTATGGGTATAATTTAAGAATGTTTTTGACCAAAAACTTTGCGAATGCATAACATCCTAGTATGAGTTTCAACACACATAATAAATTGTTTTGTTGCATTTTGCTTCTTCTATATAAAAATAAAAAATAAAATGCAAGTATAAATTATACCAGAGATTAAATTTGAGATGTTTAATTTTAATCAAATGTTTAGTTCTTATTTCAAAAGAACTAAGCTCTATATTACTATTCTTATAAAAAATAGTTTTCAATAATTTTTTTAAAACCTTTTATTTTTTTCCGGAAAATTCTGAAAAATAAATTATAAATTAATAATAAATATAAAATTAACACCAAAAAGTTATCAATTAATGTAGTAACCTTAAATTCAACAATTGAGTAAAATTTGGTTTTTAAAACGTGACGTAAAATTTATTAAACCGTAAAAACAAATTTTTAAAAAATAAATAAAAGACAGAAAAATAGGAAAATATTATAAGACACTTCTCAGTATGTAAAACAAATGATAGAGTACATAACTGTATAAATAATAGATGTTTCAATATCATATGAACCGTAAAAGTAGTGAAAATTGGTACAAATGAACCACGTGAGACGAAAACGTTGAGAATAGATGGTGGAAAATAGATGAATATGCTCATATATATGATGTTGTTATGCATGAAGGGTGTTTCACACTCTTTTGATTTTTGTACGGCATGGGCATCCGCATGTTGTCGACTAGATCTCAGCCGATTTCGCTGTCCAATGTGTGGAGGCTACGGATGATACAAGCAGGCTACATCCGACGTCGGTTAACCGATGCGGGCATGCTACATCCGATGTCGGTTAATCGATGCGGGCAGGCCATACACGATGTCACCCGCCCTCGGTCTATGTCGGTTGGCCGATGCCGCCTGACCTCAGTTAGTCGATGTGCGCAGGCCACGACTGATGTCGCCTAGCCGATGCGCGCAGATTACAACCGATGCGCACAGGCCACGTCCGATGTCACCTGTTGTTGGTCGATATCGCCTATTCGATGCGCGCAGGCCTTGGCTTTATGTCGCCTGGCCTCGGCTAGCCGATGTGCGCAGGCAACGTCCGATGCCGCATGTTGTTGACCGATATCGCCTGTTTGATGCGCACATGTCTGGACTGGTGCCGCCTGCTGTTGGCCGACGTCGGCCGTCCGATGCGCGCAGGCCTTGGCTGATGCCGCCTGGCCTCAAACATGGGATGCATGTGCTGCTTATGTAGACATGTATGCCCTTTGACATCTAACTTGGCTTTAGGATCACACCCGACATTCCAAAAAACCTTTGATAGCGACATCGTTATTGGGCCCTTGACATGTCATTAAGCATGAGAAATGAACTCAACGTCTTAGAAAACCTCGCAATGGAAAATCATTATTGAACAATTTTTTGATCGGGATAAAACATATAGTTCAACAATATACTACCTTTACTAATTTTACCTAATTCGTCTTCGAATCTAACGATCCTAAATTTGTTGGAAATTTATCTTCGAGCATATCGACTCTAAATTTGTCCAACCAAACAAGCGTTAGTGTTAGCATAACGTTCGTGGAATACGTGGCATTAGTTTGAAAATACTTTTTAAAGTGGCGAATCGGCTTCTCCCAAACAACACGTTATATACATCTTTAACTAGCCTTACCTCGCCGCGTCCGCCCCCAAAAATATAAATTAAAAATTCTAGGGTTTATAAAGAAGAATCTTCATTTTTCAGAGAAATCAAATCAATGTCAAGAATCATCCAGAAGCATCCATGAAAATGCACCTGCATTTTCTTCTTCCCTTTTGAATGCACAATCTTTCTTCTTGAAGGTTATCTTAAAAATTCCCTTTTTGGACCACACTGCAAAACCAACAACCTTGCTTCTCATTTCCAATGGCAAAGAGACCTGAAAAACGAGACTTGCCCCTTTACATCATTACAGGCACCACCAAAGTTGTCAGAGGTATCTACATTTACATTTTCACTGTTTCGTGTATAAATTTCATTTACATTGACCGTTTAAGGTTTTGTTACATTTTCTTTTCCTTAAAAAATTGTGGTGTTCATGTGTACCATGACTGAATGTGCTGATATACTATAGGTTTGTAGCTAGGTGGG
>JAJOOO010015897.1:0-10741 GCA_029582685.1 Solanum piurae | reverse complement strand
CTCTTAATTTTAATTTTTCTTCTTTATTCCAAGCCTTGATCTCAATCTCTGAAATCTTCAAACTTGAGAGGCTTTATAAAGATATCTGCAACTTGATAGTGAGATTTCACATACTTGAGCTCTACCTCTTTCTTGGCAATGCATTCTTTGATAAAGTGATACCTTGTGTCTATGTTCTTGCTCCGTTCATGATACACTAGATTCTTGGCAAATGCTTGTACAAATTTGTTATTAACCCAGACCATTGT
Source organism: Solanum piurae (assembly GCA_029582685.1). Classification (NCBI taxonomy): domain Eukaryota; kingdom Viridiplantae; phylum Streptophyta; class Magnoliopsida; order Solanales; family Solanaceae; genus Solanum; species Solanum piurae. Next base: position 10,493 of record JAJOOO010015897.1, on the reverse strand, counting down.
GGCTTCAGTTTGCGGTAAATTGAGTTCCTTCAACAATCTTCTAAACCAAATAGCATGACATGCATATGATTTCACTGTCACATATTTAGCTTCACAAGTTGAGAGAGTAATAATTGATTGTTTCTTTGAACTCCAAGAAATAACACAACCACCCAAGAAAACCACAAACCCTAATATGCCTTTTTTTGTAATTAACATCTCCCACATAATCACTATCACAGTATCTCACAAGGTTAAAATCATCAGAAGAAGAATAAAATAGTCCAAGGTTGATCATACCTTTTAGGTAACGTAGAATTCTTCTAGTGACCTTCAAGTGAGTGGAGGTATGAGCTTCCATGAAACGACTTACTATTCCAACTACAAAGAGTATATCTGGTCATACATGTCAAGTACCTCAAACTTCCTATGAGACTTTTTAATAGAGTGGAGTCCACCTTTTCTCTATCATCAAACTTTGATAATTTTTTCCACTTTTCATTGGGGTGTTCACAGGGTTGCAATCAAACATGTTGAACTTCTTCAAAATCTCCTTTGTATAGCTTTCTTTAGATATGAAGATGTCTTCCTCCATTTGCTTCACTTCTAGACCCAAGTAATATGACATGAGCCCTATGTCCATCATCTCGAACTCAAGGGACACAATTTTCTTGTAAACTTCAAATAAAACTGGGTTGGTACCTGTCAGAATAAGATCATCAACATAAAGGCAAACAAGAAGAATATCTAAATTGGTATGAACTTTAATGTAAATAGCATATCATATTCGTGGAAACAACGAGTAAACCCATTGTCTTGAAAATATTTGTCACTCAACTATTCCACGCCCGTGGAGCTTGCTTCAACCCATACAAGGCTTTCTTTAACCTTAACACCTTATCTTCACAATTTTTTAACACAAAGCCCAATGGTTTTTCAACATAGACTTTTGCTTCAAGATATCTATTCATGAATGTTGATATGATATCTGATTGATGGATTTTTCACTTCATTTGCGCCGCCAAAGAGATAAATAGGCGGATCGTCTCCATGTGGGCAACATATGCATAGACTTCCTCATAATCGATGTCATGTCTTTGCTTGTAGCCTTTAGCCACAAGGCTTGCCTTGTTTCTCTTTATCTCTTCATGAGCATTTTTCTTCGCCTTGTATACCCATTTGACTCCAATTTCTCGATGATCCTTGGAAAAAGTTGTTAACTCCCAAGTGTTGTTCTTTCCTATTGACTAGATCTCCTCCTTCATGGATTGTCTCCACCTTTTATCAGTAACAACTTCAAAAAAAATTATTGGTTCACTATCAGCAAAGAGAATAGAAAAATCAAAATTAGTAATTTCTGTATCATTATAGAGTTTTTGGATGCTCCTCACTTTCTTGAATAGATGGAGATGCAACATTTGCTGATGAAGGAGGTGGGGTTGCATCCTGTGTGCAGGTGCCATGGTCTCCCATTTTCGTCATCTCAAAAATATGGAAGAAACTCATATGTTCTTTCTTCCGGAGCCTCCTAATTTCTTCATTAAATTCAACATCGTTACTCACCACTATCTTGTTATTGCTTGGATTGTATAACTTGTAGATTTTTGAACTCGCGTCATATCCAACAAACACATACTTGACACTACGATCGTTCAGTTTAGCTTTCCATTGATGTGAAACACGAGCATATGCTATGCTCTCAAAGATTCTCAAGTGCTTGACACTTGACTCTCTTCCGCTCCATGCTTCTTGAGGAGTTTGATCTCACACATTTTTTGTTGGAGACCTATTGCTTAAATAAACTGCACAAGAAACAACCTCGACCCAAAATTTGTTTGGTACATGTTTATCTTTCAACATACATCTAGCCATATTAAGAATTGTTCTATTCTTTCTTTCTGCAACTCCATTTTGTTGGGGCAAGTAAGGTACCGTTAAAGGGCGATGAATTCCATGAGATTGGCAAAAGTCATTAAATTCTTTTGAAGTGAATTCACCTCTTCTATCGGACCTTAATGCTTTTATTTCATAGTTACTTTCTTTTTCTACATGGTTTTGAAAATTTTAAAAGCAACAAAAACTTCAGATTTTTGCTTCAAGAAGTATACCCAAGTCTTTCGACTGAAATCATCAATAAAGAGCAAGAAGTATTTACTTTTACCAAGAGAAGGTGGATCGATTGGACCACACACCGATGTGTGTACAAGTTGGAGTAACTTACTTGTTCTTGATGTGGTCTCCTTTGGAAAACTCCTCCTCACATGTTTTCCAAGAGACAAGATTCACACAATTGATTTGGATGGCTGATTGACGGTATCCCATCAACCATATTCTTGTCTCCTATTGATTTGAGCGCTTCAAAGTTCAAATGTCCAAATTGCATATGTGAACACCATGAGTCATCTTGCACATTAGCTTACAAATATTTTGCATCGATGGTTTTACGATTCAAAGGGAAAAACCTATTCTTTTCCATATGCACTTTAGGAATTAAGTTGTTACTTGAATCTCTAAGTCAAAGATGCATATTTTTCATATGAATATCATAACTTTTTTCAAGAAGTTGACCCAAACTCAAAGTATTACTTTTCAATTTTGATACATAATAAACCTCGTTAATCAATTTATGGTCACCGTCTTTACATGATATCATAATCGTACCTATCCCTTCAATTTGAATCTTTGAGATGTATCCAAAAGACATATTACCTTCCACCGTCTTCTTTATTTCCACAAACTTGTTTTTGTGGCCACACATATGATTACTTGCTCCATTATCAAGATACCATGAACTGCTGTCATTTATATCTTTTTCTTTGAGTGCCAATAACAATGTTAACTCATCTTCGTCTTTCTTGTTGTCAATAAGATTAGCTTTATCTTCTATATTACTACGAAATTCCCAAGAGTAACGTAAAATTTTATGACAATTATAACACTCAAATTTAGATTTGTCATACCTCATTTCATTGGTACCTTGATAGGCTTCACATCCTCTACCTCCTCATTGACCCTGCCCACAACCTGAATGACTGGTGATTTTTATCTTCATTGTTGAATTTGTTGATATAACTTCTTCCTCTTCCATGGCTTCCACGACCGCCACGGCCTCGCCAATGTCCACTTTCTTTGTAACTTTTTCCAGCTTCAAATCCTTTGTAGGATGCCCGAGTTTTAAGAAGTTTCTCTAGTGGCTCTTCTTTTTTCCTTTTCATCTTTTCTTCGTGGTCTTGTAAAGAACCTTCCAATAGCTCTACCGTCATAGAGTCCAAATATTTAGTCCAAATGGGAGTCGAAGTTCCAATACCTGATGAAAATCCTAAGTGTGGAGCCACGAAAGAGGACCCAAGAACCGTAGGTCAACCTATGATCCGTCATGTAAGTCCGTCAGTGATGAACTGGGAGTTGAAGGTTCTAGGCCTTTTAGAAAAAGTCTAAGTGTTGACCATTGGAGGGGACCTACAGACCGTAGGTCGACCCACGGTGTGTAGGTCGAGTCGTCGATCAAAGCAGCGTCCAGAAAATTTATTTCCTTTTTTTAAGGACATGTTTTTCTATAAATAGGATGTGTAAACCTCATTTTTTGGGGTTAGACACCATTGTATACTTTTAGTTCTTGATATTTTCTTGGGAATTAACTTGCAACCTTTGGCAATTTGATTTCCGGATTTCGGTTTATAAGATTTTTGCTTTGAAATTCATTTCAAGATTATAGGTTTCTTCTACTCTAAACGTAAGTTCATGAATTCTTCTTATCAAAACATGAATTATGTTCTTTCAAGCATGAGTAGCTAAATCCATAACTAGGGTTGTGGGAACCATGAACAATTAACAACGTATGAATAAATACTAAGTAATTCTTGAATAGTGTTAATGCATGCATTGATAATTCTTTCGCTTAGAAGTCTTTTTAACGAGTGCACGCGTTTGAACTTGCTTTGTTGCTACTTGTCGGACCAAGGAGGTAGTTAATAAGAAAATAATTATCAACAGATATTTAGTGTGATACTATCTAATAGTCTAATATCAATTGGTGCGAGGGTGAAAATTAAGCCATACATTGATGTGATGTCTAATCTGAGGTAAAGGTAAGGGTTACTAAATTATACACACGTAGCCGGACCAAGGTGCGGGGTGAAATTCCCTATTTGGAGGACCAATCACTTAGGGATACCTAACTTACCAACTTTGCATGTAAAACACTAGGAAAGGATTACTATTATTAGGATTACTGCGTTAAGAGCCTATGGGGAATACATACACCCTAGTTTCTCTCTCTTATTGATAACTCAAGGTTTGAATCTTGCTCACTTGTTACTTAAACAACAATCGGTTATTTGTTTCCAAACCCCCCCTCCTTTAATTACTTGTTTTCAGAAATAGTTTGACTAAACGAATATAATAGTGAGTTAAGTTTAAGTCTGAACCATATTCCTCGTGGGATTGACCCCAACCTCTAAGTTGGGTTCTTCACTTGGTAACGATCGCTTATACTTCTTTAGGGAAGTGTAATTTGAGCGTATCACCTCATGCTCTACATCTTCTTTCATATCAGTAAAAGAGTAATCTAGGATACTTTCCCTAGATTTGAGTATTCTTGAGATAAGTTGATTTTGAGTTCTTGAGTTCATGTTTCTTTTAAAACTTCTATTCCTAATTATCGAATTGCTATATTGTTATTGAGATTCTTCATATCATGAATCATAACTCTTGAATTCATAATTCAAATTCAAGAAAGAGTTAAGAGTAGAGTTCATGAAAGTCTTTGAGTTCAATTGTGAATCCTTTGAGATCAACTGTCGATTTGAGCTAAGTTTTGAGGAAGAAAGTATGAGAATGAGAAAAGTCGTATACATGAGTTCCATATTATTATTTAGACCCTTGAGTCGAGTCGTTCATTCCCATAGATTCGCATGAACTTCATAAATTGAGCACCTTTGAGAGGAGTAGTATCTTCAAGCTCTAAGTCTTGAGTCTTGAGTTCCTAATCCCTTTTAGATTATATTTCTAATCATTGGAATACTACATGTTACCCATGAAGCCCTTGAGTTGAGTTGTTCATGCCCATAATTCTGAATGAACCCTATGAGTCGAGTAGTCTAGAGATGAGTAGTATCATTGAGTCTTGAGTTCTGAGTACTGAGGTTCTTTATTGCTATTAAGATCCCTGAGTTGAGTCGTTCATGTTCATAATTCCACATAAACCCTATGATTTGAGTTATCAATTTTAAAAAGCTTATTTTTAAAGCCAACACTTGAGTTCTTAAACTGAGTTTTGAGAAAGTAAAGATGAGTTTTTAGTAAAGAGTTTTCTAAAACGTGATTAGTATGACAATCGAGTATGCCATCAATGTATGAGCAGTATGGTATCTAGATATACCATCAATATTTATGCAGTATGACTTTCCGAGTCATCAATGATCATATTATAATATGATTTCGAAATATTTTTGAGAAAGAGCAGAGTTGAGTTCATTTTCCTTAAAATGATATATGAGAACTAAGTATTCCCAAGAGTAAATGTTTTAACATTTAAAAGAGGAGGAAACTGAGATTTCCAAAGGAGTTTTGAGCTGTTTGAGTAACATTTCTTTTTAGAGAAAGATTTTGAGTAATTATCTCAAACCATAGAAAGAGTTATATTTTTAAACATATGAGCTGAGTATATTTTTAGGAGTCGTATTGAGCACCAATATGGGGATGAGTTCAAATAACTCAAGTCTCCATAAACCATGTAGCCAACGTGGGTAGAAAAGGTCATATTTTTTAGATGATTCCTTAATGCTTTTTAGCATAGCCTAGTGGATCCACTTAGTTGAGAGGTCTTATACCCTGTCAAAGTACATGACAGTTCTGGCAGCGTGAGCGAGACGCTGTATCACCACATAGCTCATAGTGATGGTTGTCGATTAGAGAAACTCCCACAGAGATATTTATATTTTTATATACACAGAGTTTACTTGTATTTTCATATACAAATATATTTTATATTGTATCCTTGCATACAAACTGAGTATATTGTATTCTTAAATACATTGAGTTGCTTTCTACTATTTTAAAACCTTTCCATATATTGCATCTCTTATTGTTGCTTTATATTGAGTTGAGTATCCAGAGTTTGAGTACCAAAAGTCGAGTGTCTTATTATTGAGTTGAGCCTTATTTCACTTAGTTAAATATCTTACTATTGAGTTGAGTCTTATTTCACTGAGTTGAATATTTTATGTTTGAGTTGAGTATCTTATTCCTGAGTTGAGTTAGTTGAGTGAGTTGATAAGAGGTAATTATGTTTCCTTTTTATCAAGTTCAAGCTTATGTTATGCTTTAGAATTCCCCTTACATGCTCGTACATTCCACGTACTTAGCCATTTGGCCTGCATCATTTCATGATGCAGATACATGTATTTAGGGTCATCAACAAGAGCTTCGTTGATACCACATGGAGTTTGAGTTAGCTATGGTGAGCCTTTTTACTTTCGACATGTTCCACTTGTACTTTCAGTTATATCAGTTGTTAGGATGCCGTAGGTCTTGTCCCGACTTCCATCTTTCTCAGTTAGAGGCTTCATAGATAGACATTAGAGTTTCAGAAGTCTGTTCCATTTATTTTGTTAAATATTTTAAAGACTTAAGTTGCCTATTTTATGGCGAGTTGAATATATTATTTTTATTCAAAGTTATTCATTTGAGTTAAAGATTTGTAATTGAGTTCTATGAATTTTATTCAGTTTTAAGCTTTGTATGCTTGAGTTAGTCTTCTGCTGGTAGTCAGCCAGGATGAGGGTTCACTTGGGGACCAACAATGGTTCTCGAGTGCCGGCCACATCCAGGGTGTAGGCTCGGGTCGTGACAGTATTCAACATCAGAAAACTCCTCCAAAGATTCCTAAGTTAAATAGTTTAGCTGAGAGGATGAACAAAACTCTAGTTGAGAGGGTTAGGTGTATGCTTTCAGATGCTAAGCTGCCAAATTCCTTTTGGGCAGAAGCACTTAATATTGTTGTCTATGTTATCAATTTATCTCTTACTGTTGCTTTGAATGGTGAAGTCCCTAACAGAGTTTGGCCTGGTAAGAATGTTTCTTATGATCATCTTAAAGTTTTTGGGTGTAAAGCCTTTGTACATGTTCCTAAGGATGAGAGTCAAACTTGGATGTTAAAACTAGGCAATGTATCTTTATTGGTTATGGTCAAAATGAATTTGGTTATCGTTTCTTTGATCCAATTGAGAAGAAACTTGTTGGAAGTTGTGATGGTGTGTTCTTTGAAGACCAAACAATTGAAGATCTTGACAAAGTTAAGAAAGTTGATTCTCAGAGTAGTGAGAGTCTAGTTCATGTTGACCCAACTCCTTTGACTATTGCACCTGATGATAATTTTCAAAATGATGTAAATCAAGTTGATGTTGAAGATGGTGGTCATATTCAGAATGACCAGTATGTCGTTGATGCTCCAATGCAAGACGATGTGGTTGATCAATAATCAACTATTATTGATGCTCCAGAGGGAAAATATCTTTATCTCGTTATTCTCCTAATGAGTATGTACTCTTGACTAACAGGGGAGAACCTGAGAGTCTTGATGAGGCCATGAAAAGTGAAGAACAAGAAATGTGGTTTGATTCTATGGAAGATGAAATGAAATCTCTACATGATAATCATACCTTTGATTTGGTTATGTTACCTAAAGATCAAAATGCTTTGAAAAACAGGTGGGTTTTTAGGGTGAAATATGAAGATGGTAACCCAGTTCCATGGTACAAGGCTAGATTAGTTGTGAAGGGTTTTAACCAGAAAAAAGAAATTTATTTTGATGATATATTCTCTCTAGTTGTGAAGATGTCATCCATTCGCGTGGTTCTAAGCTTGGCTGCAAGTTTAGATTTAGAGGTTGACCAAATGGATGTTAAAACTGTTTTTCTCCATGGAGACTTAGATGAAGAAATTTGTATAGAGCAGTCAGAAGGCTTTGAAGTCAAGGGAAAAGAGAATTATGTCTGCACGTTGAAGAAGAGCTTGTGTGGTCTAAAATAAGCTCTCATGCAATGGTACATGAAGTTTGGTTCTTTTATAAGTCAACAGGTCAAAAAGATTTCTTCAGACCATTGTGTTTTTGTGCAAAAATTCTATGGTAATGACTGTTTCATCGTTTTTCTTTATGTTGATGACATGCTTGTTGTTGGTCATAATCCTTGCAGGATTAAAATGTTGAAGCAAGAGTTGAATAAGTCTTTTGCTATGAAAGATTTGGAACCAGCAAAACAGATTCTTGGCATGCGATTGTCCGTGACAGAGAGGCGAAAGAAGTTGTAGTTGTCACAAGAGAAGTACATTTTGAAAGTACTCCGTAGATTCAACATGGACAAAAATAAGGTTGTCAATACACCTTTAGCTATGCACTCCAAATCGAGTACTAAACATTGTCCTTCAAATGATGGTGAGAAGGAAGATATGAAGAAAGTTCCTTATACTTTGGTAGTTTGATGTATGGAATGTTGTGTGCAAGACAAGCTATTACTCATGTTATTGGTATTGTTAGCCGTTTTCTTTCTAATTCGGGAAGAGAGCATTGAAATGTTGTAAAGTGGATTATGAGATATATTTGTGGCACTTCTAGTCTGAGTTTGTGTTTTGGTACAAGAAATCCTATTCTTTGTGGTTATACTGATTCAGACATGGCCAGTGATGTTGATACTTGAAATTCTACTTGATTACTTTTGCAGAGGGAGCTATGTCTTGGAAATCTAGGTTGTAAAAATGTGTTGCTTTATCTACTACAGAGGTTGAGCTTATTGTTGCTGTTGAAGCTTGCAAAGAGTTGATCTGGATGAAGAAATTTTGGGATAACTTGGTTGTGCTCAAGAGAGGTATGTGTTTTATTTCGACAGTCAAAGTGCTATACATCTTGGCAAGAATTCTACATTTCATGGTTGATCTAAACACATTGATGTGAGGTATCATTGGATTCGAGATATGTTGGATTCTAAGTTGCTTGAACTTGAAAAGATTCATACTGATGATAATGGTTTAGATATGATGACTTAAGCTTTGCCAAGAGGGAAGTTTGAAGATTGTTGCATGATCGCCGGTATGGTGGTCCCCTCCACATAGTTGTGAGGGGGAGAATTGTTGGTTTTAGGATCTTTTTCCCCTCCTATGTGGATAACTAAAAGTCTTATTTGGACCAGTCCACTTTACCCCATAAACTCAATATTATGTGGCATATATTAGGCTTATTTAGGTCTTATTTTCAGATACACAAGAGAGAAAAATCAAGGGAGAGCCGTTTTAGAGATTGAGAGAAAGAGAGAAAAATCCCGTTTTTTTCTTCGGGAAATTTTCTGCTCATGTAGTCCGCTTTTAACAGAGTTTGTCTCTTTGTTAACCATTGGATCATGCTCAAATTTGAACTAGGAGCTCTCAGAATCTGGTTCTTGAAATTCAATGGTGCAGATCGGATGTTGTTGTCTTTAGTTTCAGATTTTGGGGAGTGACCAGTAGCTCGTGTTTGGGTGAATTTTCTCCTTTAGTTCTCTATTTTTGGTGCAATCTTGTTTCGTTGTTGCTCATTGTTTGGCATTTATTTTATGGCCGATTTGGAGAACAATATTGTAACTCTTGGTGTTTATAGTGGAGATTTTTGTCCCGTCGTTTTTTACTCTTCACATCGAAGGGTTTTCTATATAAATCTTCGTGTCTTGTGTGATTGGTTTATTCTTGTCATGTTGTTTTGTTTGGTTGATATACTTGTTGCCCATTCTTCATATTGCTTGATTTAATTTGTCTTCTCTTGGTTCAAATTGAAAAGGAAAGTATAGACTTGGGTATTATTTCGCTGTTATCCTGTCGAGCATTCTTTGTTAGTACCTTGCATTTCCCAACAAATCTACCCCTTTTCACAAACTATAGTAAGAAATACCAGTATTTTTATGCCTGCATATGTGTTCCCACTGCCCACAGAAAATGTTTTCTGCCCTTAAAGTCCTCATTAACTCTGACATATCCCCCACAATGCTCTCCAATGTGCTTGAGAGTTTCCAATGTCCATGCATGAAGAGGGATGCCAAAGGCTTTGACCCATAAAATTTCTGGCCTATTATAGGGTTCGATCATGCCAACACTACAACAAACATGATATTTAGCTACGAAATTATTAGGTACGACACATAATTCGTCACTAATTATTCACTTTTTGTGACAAAAAATACATTTCGTATTAAAATGTATGAACCACACACTTTTAATGACGTAAAATAAAATTTTGTAGCAAAATTTCGTCCAGTTGAGTTTCCCACCAAAATATAATTTGGCGCCATTTATTAAGTACCATTAGCGACAAATTTTAATTTATCAGTGACAACTTATTTTGTCACTAATAATGTATCCAATTTGTGACAAACTATTATTTGTCTTAAAATTAGTTACAATTTTGGACACAAAAAGGCTTTGTCACAAATTGTTTTTGTTGAAATAGCGACAAATTAGAGTTCGTCATTAAATATTGTATGCTTTAGCCA
>JAJOOO010015883.1:0-11306 GCA_029582685.1 Solanum piurae | reverse complement strand
GAAACAGTTGAATCAACAAAAAGAATACTTGAGGAACCTAATTACAATGCTGGAAAGGAAATATGAGTTCGTTAGCCTTCAGAAAAGTGTCAAATCTTGTTTCCTAGCTATTAAGGGGTAATTTGTGTAATACTCCCTCCAACTCAAATTATCTGTCTTGTTTCTCTTTTACATGCCCCTTAAGAAAACATTAATGTCTTATGATATGATCTCTGTTCATTAAATATTTATTCGGGTGTTTGTAGCCTTCGAGAAACCTATAGTCTATGGGCGTAAATTGTTCATGGTGTTTGTACATTTTAGAATGATTTATATCCTAGTTGCACTTTGCATATATGTTCTATTTTCCTACTTAAAAGCCTGTTGAATGTTTTTCATTCTCAAGAATTGCATTTCTTACAGTTTCCACTTCTTGTTTTTCATTTACACAAGCAAATCGGTTATCTTACTAATTTTGGTTTTCTGTAATTAACAGGCAGCAATGGCTTGTCGGAGTTTCCTCCTTTTAAATTTCCTGCAACAGACTTCAATAATCTGGCTCGTAGTCTTAGGAAACATGCAGTTACTGTATCCTGCATCTACCTCCCTTATTCCCAAATTTTCCTTCTATGATGTGAGCTCTTCAAGCAGACGAAAAGATATGAGGCCTGCTGATCATTGTCCACATAATGTTAATTCTTCTGTCACACCGACCAAAACGATTGAAGATGAATGGTCCGTGAAACCATTGAAGAAAGATGATGTAGATATCTTGGAAAGTATTGTACAGATCAAAGAAGCCGAGGCACGAATGATTCACAGTCTTGCAAATGATGCACTAGGAGAGGTAGTGAGTTTGAGGCGTCTGACTAAGCCGAAGAGCGATATACTGGAAGAAGAGAGTTCCGAATGACCCTCCAAACTGTGCTTGCTGGAAACTGAGAAAAGGAGTTGAAAAAAGTTGGAAGAGCTCAAGACTTTGGAGAAATTACATTGCGATTACAACGAGATGAAAATGCAATTGCATATGGAAATTTCAGGCTTGTTAAGTAGAAAGGAAGCAGCTAAACAGCCATTGGTATAACCTAATCTCTTCTTTGACTATTTCTCAAGTAACTCTGACAATTACTTAATTTCATTGTTGCAACTTTTTTTACTTAATTTCATTGATTTGAAGTAAGTGGTCGGTGAACTATTGTAGGTCTTTGGGATACCTTCGAAGTCGTTTGTTAATACAATGTTTAGCTCTAGTTTTCTTTTCCTCGTAACTTATACTTGTATAAGATATGCTGGAATATATTTATTATTTCATGCAGGATAAAGTATGAAATAAGAATGTGGGGTTTAGTAATGCATCGAGTAACCATGCATTACTATTCCCTCCATTTATAATCTTTGCATAACTAATCCCTGCAGTACTTGCTTTTAAATTACGTGATCCTTCAAATAGTTGATTATTTTCTTGTTAGCTAAGTGGCTCATTCTTATGAAATTTGTGTTGATGTTCACTTTTGGCTTTGGGAAACCATATGCTATATTAATACAACCATGGAGCATCCAAGTGTGTGGCCTAGTGGTTAATGAAGTAGTTGAGGACCCTGAGGTCTCAGGTACGAAACTCAGTGGAGACAAAAAACACTAGGTAATCTGTTCTAACCTTGTTGGATAGAGTTACCATGAATAGTCTTTGGCTGAATCTTATCTTTGGCACAGTTGGAGTCTTGATGTTCAAAACATGGATAGCCTTTGGCTAAAGAGGCTGATCCAAAATTTGAGGTTTATGAGTTTATTGTATATACATATTTAGTGAACTTTTTCAAAAAATATACAGGGTTTGGATGGAAGTTATTGGGTTTTTTCAAATCCGTACTTCTCGAGCTAGCTCTGACCTTGACTCGGATGGAGTTTAAGAAAGAGAGAAATACTTTTGAAATTTGTGCTCTAAAACAAACCATAGTTTTTTGCGTGACTTTCTGAGGTGGTCATGGGAGCACCTCCGTCGGTACTAGTTTGATGGGAAATGCATGTTTTGCTTGTCCGAGCTTGGAACTTGATCACGTTATAATTCACTTATATTCTCTATGGTTTCCTGAAGTACCTAATAAATACAGTAAAACCTCTCTAAATTAATATTGTCAGGACCATGAAATATTATTATTTTGTAGAGGTATTATTTAATCGATAAATTAATATTTATTAATTTAAAAAGTGTTTTCGAGATTCAATGAAGGTTAATTTTGATTACATCGTTCAGGGATGAAGCCTTGATGAATTTAAATGAAATCTCTTGTGGAAATGATATTTATGAATTAGAGGTCATGACTAATAATCTTGCTTACCACAGTAAAATGGATGTCAATAGCCTCTTAGATTATCCGAGGTGAAAAATGATACATGTTTAATAGAGGTCTAGAGCTTAGAAGAAATTATGGATACCATTGGAGAAAACAATATTGAAGATGAAATTGAAGACGATACAATATATTTGGAACTAGTTACGCATAAGGAAACACTTATCGCGTCTAGAACTCTTAACAAAATCGGTTATTGAATCGAATTTCTTTGATAATTTTTTTTTCCAATTTCTCATTGAGTTGTAGCATATATTGTTGTTCTGATTGCGGATCTATGCGATTTTATTTTAAACCCATTGATAGCTTAATGATATGCCGAGCTGGTGCTCTTTTTGAAATTATTTGATTAACTATTACTGATTTCTTAGAGTATTTTGCAGGAGATTTTGAGGAAAATATAGAATATATGAACAATAATCAAAATCAGATTACATTTAACAAACTATTTTGAAATTATCCTCATACATAACAAACCATTTTTGTCATTTTGCTAATGTCTACCTGTAAAGACAGATAGGATTTTACTTTTATGATTTAGTATAAAAAAGGTGTGAAAATATTTTTACCCAGAGAGAAAATTCAGAGGACAAATTTCTGAAGTTCTTCCTTCCAATCTGTCAGTTTTTTAATCTCTCTGCAAATTTTATTCTTCTAGATATAATGGTTAGTGGTCAGTCAGATGCTTTGAGGGGAAGAGGTTCGGGATATTTGAAACGTTATGGAGGAAATGCACATAAGCTTACTAGGCAAGAGAATTGTGGAAAAGGAACTATTCAATCAGTTCATAGCAGGTTTAGGCCAATTGGTGACAGTGGTGTTGCATTGCCAAACCATGTTGGTGGTACATGGTTTGACAGTCGAGTGGTCAATAAGGAAACATGTAGTGATCGTATTCATAGGACTACAAGCTCGGATAACAATTCAATTTTCCTATCCAACTTGTCTGCGAGACCTAGAGTTGTTGATGGTCTGTCAAGGGATTCGAGGAAAAGAGGCTCGGGATATTTGAAACGTTTGGAGAAAAGAGATGGAGGAAGAGCATATGAGCTTTCTAGGCAACAGAAAATACTTAGAAGAATAGTGTCAGAGCCTATTCCTCTTATGGCTCAGATTATGCAACAGCTTGATGACGAAACAGTTGAATCAACAAAAGAATACTTGAGGAACCTAATAACAATGCCGGAAAGGATATATGAGTTTGTTAGCCTTCAGACCAGACTTGATGAGAGATCTGATCTTACCAATCAGACTCTCTTGAACTGCCATAAGATCCAACTAGAATTTTTGGTTTCAATAAGAACAGGTCTTGGAAGCTTCTTATCGGAAAACACCCGCCTTCTAACATCAGAATTGGTTGAAATTTTCTTACTTGAAAGGTGTCGAAACATTAATTGCAGGAGGCTTTTGCCTATTGAGGATCGCGGTTGCAAGATTTGTTCAACGAAGAAGGGATTCTGCAGCGAATGCATGTGTCTTGTGTGTCTGAAATTCGACTGTGCCAATAATACTTGCAGTTGGGTAGGGTGTGATGCATGCTTGCATTGGTGTCATGCTGTTTGTGGTATTCGTCGAAATCTTATAAAGCCAGGTCCAAGTCTCAAAGGACCTTCCAGGACAACCGAGATGCAATTTTACTGTCTGGGATGTGGTCATGCCTCGGAAATGTTTGGCTTCATTAAGGACGTGTTTATGTCTTGTGCGAAGGAATGGGGTGAGGAGACCCTGATGAAAGAGCTTGATTATGTTCGGAAAATCTTCCAAGGGAGTGAAGATTTTAAAGGCAAGGAGTTACATGTTAAGGCAGATGTCTTGCATACAAAGCTAGTTACAAAGATGATTTCTCCTTCAGACGCCTGCAATTTTATATTTCAGTTTTTCAGCGGTAAGTATACAAACCAATTCACTTTATCTTATTTGCATAAGAACAAGTTTCTATTTTACAATGTTCTGGTTTTCCTTATGTTATACTCATTCCTATTTTTTATTTTTGGTGCACAAACCACAAAAGGGAATATGAAGTTAGAAATAGTAGCTACCTAAATCGTTATATTAATTCTGTTTGAGATGGTTGGTATATATACAGTTAGCCATGCGTTTAGATAACCACATTTGACAATAGGGGCAGTGAAATGTCCATCAGATGTCATTCTCTGGCTTCTGTCTTGCATTTGTCAAATTGAATACTACTGAATCCCCTTGTAGCTCGCTTACAATTACTAGAAATATATAGTCTATGGGTGATAATAGATGGACCTTCACTAGCCTAACCCTAGAAGTTATCTCATGAGGTGAGAATTATTTGATATCATATAAGAAGACCAATTCCAGATTACACAATCGATCTGGGACACATATCTTCCCCCAACTTGCCAACTGGAGCGTGGATGACATAATTGGGGACCCAGCACGGGTAAACCTAGAGTTTGGGATGTGCTTGACTCTAATGCCATAATAAGGAAATATGGGTCTTGGGCAAAACACAACCCTGAAGGATAGCGGATGAGTTGAGAGCATTGTGTAAGACCATAACAAGGAAACCAATTCCACATCCCACAACCGGTATGGGACACTTAGCAATGGGCAAGTTTATTAAATTGTTCATGGTTTTGTACTTCAAGAATGATTTATTTCCTAGTAGCAATTCGTGATAAATGTTTTATTTTCCTACTTGTAGGCCTGAATTTTTACTATTTTGAAGTACTGCGCTTCTTTAACCTCTATGAATTTAAAAGATATAGAGATTATCAACGGAAACACTTTTCCCAGTCTGCCTTAGTTCCTTAGCGTCCACTACATGTTTCATTGACACAAAACGTGTCATTTCTTTACTAATTATATTTTTCTTTAATTAACAGGCAACAACGAATTGCCAAACTTAAGTAATCGCTATTCTTGGAAAGCTTGTAGTTACTGATTTTCCTGCCTCTACCTTCTTATTCCCAATTCCTCATTCTATGACATGAACTTTTCAAGTGGACAAAAAGATATGAGGCCTTTTGATCCTTTTATAAATGATTTTAACGCTTCTTTCACAGCTATCAAACGATTGAAGATGAACGGTCAGTGAAACGATCGAAGAAAGATGAGGTCGATGGCTTGGGAAGCATTGTACGCATCAAAGAATTAGAGGCACGACTGTTTCAGAGTCGTGCAGCTGATGCACGAGGAGAGGCAGTGAGTTTAAGGCGGTTGGCTCGGCTGGAGAGTAAGAAACTGAACGAAACGTATTATGAAAAACTCTCCAAATTGCGCTTGCAGGAAACGGAGGAAAGGAGGAGGAACAAATTGGAAGAGCTTAAAACCTTGGAGAATTCTCATTCCTGTTATTGTGAGATGAAGATGAAATTGGATTCGGAGGTTGCATGCTTATTAAACAAAATGGAAGCCGCCAAACAGCTATTGGTATAGCATAATCTCTTGTCAGTTTCTCTAGTAATTGTGATAGCTACTTAGTTTCCTTGTTGCAAATATTTAATAGTAAATGGTTGGTGAACTATTATAAGTCTGTGAAATACCTTTAAGTTACAATGTTTGGTTCATTTGTTTTTTCCATATAAAACTTAGCATTATTCAATACAATGTTTGGTTTTAGTTTTCTTTTCCGCATGACTAATACATGTATAAGGTAGGCTGGAATCTATTTATTATTTTATATGCAGGATAGTGTATGGAATAAGAATGCGAGGATTAATAATAAATCGTGCGTAATTACTAATCTTGTATAAGGTATGATGGAATCTATATATTATTTTATGTAGGGTAGTATATTGAATAAGAATATGAGGATTAGTAATAACCCGTGCTTTACTAATCCTCGCATAATTTGCTTCTAAACCAAGTGATCCTTCAAATAGTTGACTATTTCCTTTTTAGCTCAGTGGCTTATTGTTATGAAATTTGTGTTGATGTTCACTTTGGGATTTGGAATACCATATGCTATATTAAGACAACCATGGATAGCGCCTTTGGCTAAATCTTATCTTTGGCACAGTTGGAGTCTTGATGTTCAGAAGTATTGAACTTACCATCTAACACTGCCACATTTTGTAGGAGTTTTTAGAGTTACATGTAAGTTTTCCCAAAATATTACTTATTCCGTCCCAATTTATGTAATGCACTTTAATTGAGATCGGAGACGGATTCAAAATTTGAGGTTTGTAGGTTCTGGAGTATATTATATATACATATTTAGTGATTTTTTCAACAAATATATAAGGATTGGACCGAAGTTATTAAGTTTTGTCGAGCCTGTATTTCCCATGCTAGCTCCGACCTTGACTCAGACGAAGTTTAAGAAAGAAAAAATACTTTTGAAATATATGATCTAAAACAAACCATAAATATTTGTATGACTATAAATTACCTCATTAAGGATAAAATAAAAAGTTAAAAGTTAGATTTCTAAACGTAGAAAAATATCCTTCTTTTGGTATAGGCTAAAAAAGAAAATATATCACATAAAGAAGCTTAAAGAAACTTAGATTCTGATTCTGATCAAAATGTCTGTGCATTAGATGCATATATATATTAGTGATTACATTTCTGATTTTGATTCTGAACAACTTATCCTCGCATTCTTATTCAATACACTATCCCAGTAATTGTTTAGCTGGTTCCATTTTGCTTAATAAGCCTGCTATCTGCATATCTATTCTCATTTACATAATCGAAATGAGCATTCTCCAAGGTCTTAAGCTCTTCCAAATTTTTGCTCCTCCTTTCCTCTGGTTCTTGCAAGCACAATTTGGAGAGTTTTTCAAAATACGCTTTGTTCAGTTTCTTACTCTCCCGCCAAGCCAACCACTTTAAACTCACTGCCTCTCCTCGTGCATCATCTGCACAACTCTGAAACATTCGTGTCTCTGCTTCTTTGATGTATACAATGCTTCCCAAGCTATTGGCCTCATCTTTCTTCGATCGTTTCACTGACCATTGATCTTCAACATTTTCATAGTTGTGAAAGAAGTGTTAACATTATTTGGACAAGGATCAACAGGTCTCATATCTTTTTGTCCGCTTGAAGAGTTTGTGTCATAGAATTTGGATTTGGGAATAAGGGAGGTCGATGCAGTAAGATCAGTAACCGCAGGTTTTCCAAGACTAGTTAGATTACTAAAGTGTGACAATCCGTCGCTGCCTGTTAATTAAAGAAAATATAAATTAGTAAAGAAATGACATGTTTTGTGTCAATGAAACATGAAGTGGACGCTGAAGAACTAAGGTGGGAAAAGTGTTTCCACTGATACTCTCTAATTCTTCTTAATTCATAGAGGTTAAAGAAGAGCAATAATTGAAAATTGAAAATATTCAATACGCTTATAAGTAGGAAAATAGAACATTTAACACAAATTGCAACTGGGAAATAAATCCTTCTTTAAGTACAATACCATGAACAATTTAATAAACTTGCCCATAGCTAAGTGTACCACACCGGTTGTGGGATGTATAATTTGTTTATTTATAGGGTCTTGCACTATTAGTTAGCTTTTGGGGTTATGTTTTTCCCAGAATCCGTTTTTCTTACAAATGGATATTTCTTACAAAATTGTCAAATCTTGTTTCCAATTATGGGATAATCTTTATAATACTTCCTCCATCTCAAAATTATCTGTGGTATGTCTCTTTTACCTGCCCCTTAAGAAATTATTATTTTTGACTATTTTATCCTCATCTATGTCTTAAGATATAATCTCTCTTTGTTAAATTTTTATTCGGGTGTTTATAGTCTTCAAGAAGCCTATAGTCTATGGGCAAGTTTATTAAATTGTTCATGGTGTTTGTATTTGTTAGAATGATTTATATCTTAGTTGCATTTTGCATATATGTTCTATTTTCCTACTTATAAGCATGTTAACTGTTTTGTATTCTCATTGTAGTCATACTTCTATAAACTCTTGAACGAAGAGAGGGACATTGACATTGTGCTAGGGATTTGGAGCACTCAGAGAAGCATCACAATTATTGGTACTGTAGGTGTATAAATGTTGAGGAGGGTGCTTTTCATAGGATGTGTATGGCTAGAATGATCTGGCCAACGAGATCCCAGTGGAATTTTGGAAGAGCACAGGCTGGGCAGGTATGGTGCGGTTGTCTAAGTTGTTTTCAAGATGGCAAGGGTGCCCGATGCATGGAGTACAATGATTCCGTTGTTCAAGAACAAGGGTGACATTTAGAATTTTAACAACTATAGGGGGTAACGAGCTGTTAAACCACACCTTGAAGGTGTGGGAGAGAATTGTGGAGATGAGGGTGAAGAGGGATGTGGCTATTTTCGAGAACCAGATCGGATTCATGCCGAGGCGCGCCACTACATATATCATTCGTCTAGTAAGGAGGGAGGAAGAAGGACTTTCATATGGTTAAAAGCTAGCTCAAGATATATTCTTTTGGAAATTGGTTTTGTGCTTCAAGGAGAGATCAATAACTGAGATAATCTGTCAGGAAAGAGTTATAGTGACAAATGTCTACAGAAGTAAAAAAGGTTTATCCGTAGGATTAGAGTCAGTTACGTCATATTTTTCTTCTTATTAGCAGAGTAGGGGAGGCATCTGATCTTGATATCCTTGAGTTCATATATATTCCAGTAACTAACCTCAGAGGTCTTTGGTGAGTTTAAAAATGACGTCGGTGGTCGGTCCTTCTGATGCACTATGTTATTCCTGAGTATCACTTTCTTATGTGAACATCAGTATAATGCTTGATTCGTGTAGATCTACTGATTTGGCCATTACATTAATTCAATATTTTAAATAAAAAATCTAGATATTCAAAAACTGGGGTATATTATACTCCTCTTTCTTATTGTTTTTAACAGTACATTTCTTTTTAATGATATTCATTAAAAATAAAGTGTGTTGAATTATAACACCTATAATTACTATAATCCAGAGCTCTGATACCATCAAAATCGGATCGTCCAATTAAATACAAGGATCCTTTAATGATAACATAAACAAATCCTGTCTAGGTTCATAGAAATCCTTACTATCCGAGTCCGCCCTTCATAACTGGGTAATCCAACATGTAATCCAACGGATTAACTTCAGCGATCTTTTATGAACCTGACTGGCTTATCTATATTTTGACCTTACATTTAATTATCCAAACTTTTTTCAATAATAACTTGCCATATTATAGTAGCCAAGTGAGTTATAATCCAACACAATAATCTAGCCTATCATAAGACTTGAATATCAAAGAAATAATATAGAAAGAAGTACAGTATGTACCTTGAAACGCTAGCCAAGAAGATGTACTAACCGAATTGCAAACTTTTATTCAAAAACTTAAATATTACAGACACAGTACAATAATTTTTTTTAGAGAGAGAGAGGGGTTTTTCCAAAACCTGCCTCTTACAATAATCTGGCCTTCTCTTATATAGACGAGAAGGTGAATGTAGAAAAATAAACTACGGCCCACACAACAATGGCCAAAATAATCAAACAAAAGAAATGGCCTAAATAGTTATAGGCCTTTATTAAAGGCTATGCTTTATCTTTAAGCATCTTTCTTTTTCTTTTATAAAAAGTTGGTTGTCGTTATTCAAAGATTTCATATCTTTTCTTTTCCTTTTGAGAAGGAAGATTCTCCTTCCAGTCCTTCAATTTCTTTTTGATAACGTTGCATAATGACTTCTATGTCTTCATCATCATCAACGTCTTGTCCTTCTCCAGCTGGAAAAATATCATCTTCTTCATTAGTATGACTGACTGAAATCATGGAGCTATCATCTTTGATTTCTATATCGAGACTTCTTATTAAATCTTTTTTAACTTCTTCCATATACAGAGCTATGACTTCGGATTTGGATATTAATCCTTTTTTCATTTGTATTTTTCTGCTGATCTGCTGGAATGGACTAAAACCTTCTTGGGGTTTAGCAGCGATAATATAATAATTTTCAATTGTTTTATTAATTAGATCCAAAGTTTCTTGGCCTAGGATTTTTCCCTCCAGATCTTTATGGATCATTTTGTTCCAGGATTTGGTATAAAAAGTCCTTTGCAAACATGGAAATCTTTCAGGAGTAGTATTAACTCCTATTGACCATTTCATGATCCAAGGAATCGAAAATTCGATAAAAAAGTACATAACTGACATTCCTTCAAAGAAAATATTATTTTCTTGTAAATTCATAAGTGTCGGGGAAATATCAATCCATTCTGAGTAAAGTTTCTTATAATTTTCAGGTAGAATTTTTATAGAAGGACCATATAAAGTCCACCACCTACAAAACCAATTTGGAATTTGTTTGCCAAAATTATTAGAGCAAATCTTTATAAACCAAGAGTGTTTCCTATTTGAATTTTCGTATAATAAAGCTTTATTAAAGCCTTCAACGTAATCCCAGTAATTGTATTTTACTGCCATTTTTTGTTCTGGATGGATATAATCCATTTCCTTTAGAGGACTCATTCCCCATTCCTCGGGAGATATAATTTTCTTAATAATAAACTTGGAAAAGTTCTAAACTTTTCTTGTATTTGCAGGGTAGAAATGTTGGAATTCACAAGACCCTGTTGCTGAGAGTATAATCGTTCACCATCTTTTTTGGTGATCCGGAATTCCAACCTCATTTTTGCCTAAATTTTACGTGGACGTTCGTTAAGACCTAATCTATGGAGCCAGATGGCCCTCACGAACAAAACAGCCCATTTTCAACGTCAAACGATCACCCGAGCAGGTAAACCCCCCATTTTGCCAGTTTTCGTGTGCTATAGACCATGAATTTTTTGGTGATCCGGAATTCCGAACTCATTTTTGCTAAAGTTATACCTGGACGTCCGTTAAGACCTTACCTATGGAGCTAGTTGTCCCTCACGGCCAAAACGGCCCATTTTCAAGGTCAAACGATCCACAGAGCGTGTAAACTCCCCATTTTGCCAATTTTCGTGTGCTATAGTTCAACATCTTTTTTGGTGATCCGGAATTCCAACCTCATTTTTGCCTAAATTTTACGTGGACGTCCGT
>JAJOOO010015852.1:0-12008 GCA_029582685.1 Solanum piurae | reverse complement strand
CCCCCCCCCCCCCCCCCCCCCCCCCCCCCCCCCCCCCCCCCCCCCCCCCCAAAAAAATAAAAAAATGAAGTTGAAAAATATTTTTTTAAACTAAGCTTTAAATTTATTTTTTAAAATAAAAATTTTGACTTTTTCAAAAAAAAAAGTTATAATTTGAATTTGGAGGAAACTTTTGAAAAATGTTTTCCGTAATTTTTGAAGGGAAGTCACTTTCTTTAAATTTGAGGAAAATGAGTTGATTTGAAAAATATTTTATCCAACCAAAGATGAGAAAATTGAAAAACATATTCTGAAAAAAACTTCCTTCATACCAAACACACCCATAATCTTGATGAAGTTACCATGACATTTGTAGATAAATTAACCACTCAAACAATGTCACATCTTTTAATTGTATGCATTACCCTCATTAGGAGATATTCACTTTTTCTAAATGCTATTTCGAAGGGCAATTTGGGCGTAAATGGTGGCAGTTTCAATTGTGAGTAAATTTTACCTTTCTTTATAGCCAGATTATTATGTTGAGGGTAAAAATAAATATTCATAAACTAGAGGGGCAAAGTGCAAAGTCGGACCTTTTCAAGTTTTTATTATTTAAATTTTTTTGATGGCCTTTGTTAGTGAAAAGGGGCAAAAGTAAACAACTTATTTGGCAAATCACAATTGAATCTAGTCAAACTTATATGTGGTACATTTTCATTAACTATTGCAAAATATTGCTCAGTTTTCACCAATAAAAATAATCCAAACAAATTTCTTTGTCACCAGACAACATCTGACTTTGCAAAAGGGTAATAGAGAGAAGAGTTGACAAATTAATTAAAATAAACAAATTAGTGTATTACCAATAATTGATTATGAAACTCTATATATTCAAGGAAAAGAGCTTGGTATACCCTCCAACTTTGTCATTTAGAACTGTTATACCTCTCGCTATGAAAGTGACTCATATATACCCTTATCGTTATACAAATGACAAACATATACCCCTACCGTTACAAAAGGAGCTCATATATACCCTTCATCTAACGGAAGTGGAAAAAAATAATTCTAAATTTATATTTTCAATCTTAATTTTTTTTTAAAAAATCATGTAGGGGTATATACGATCCTTCTAGCAAAGTTAAGGTATATTTTAATATTTTTCATATATAAACTATTTTTTGACCTCTTTGATTATCATTATCTAAGTTACTTTTTTTTTTCCTTCACTCTTTAGTGTAAAGAAAAAAAATTAAAACTAATTTTTTGAGGCTATATTATAATTTACAACTATTTTTTCGACTATATTGTAATTTAATTTTTGTATTTGTAAAAATAATAATTTGGGGCATCTATAATAAATTTTAGGGAAAAGGGACAAATATACCCCCCGAACTATAGTAAATGGTATCTAAATACCCTCCATCACACTTTTAGGACTCTCATGTCCTTACTGTCCAAATTTTGGAGCGTTTATACCTTTATGATAGACAGCGGGACACGTGGCATCATCACAGTGACTTACCCAAAATTATTTAATTTTAACCCAAAAATTAAAATATTCATAACCCGGATAACTTAAACACCCTGACCCAAATTATAACCCACAGACACCCTGACCCAAATGAAAGAACAAGAAAAGGCAACACAACCATGGCCTCTTTCATCTATTACTCACTTCTTCTTCAATGACATCTTTTCCAATTTCATTTTATTCAATACAACCTTTGATTACTATGTCAAATTTTGTCTTCTCCTCATCCACAACTGGAGCATATGTTGCTGCTCTACCGGGGGGCGATGACAACAAGACTATCTTCTCTGGTGCTCTGATGGCGACAAGAGGACGAGCGAAAGTTGCTCGGCGCTAATGGAGTTTGGGAATGTGAATGAGGTGTTCTAGGGTTTTAGTGGGAAGGAAATTGAAGATTTTAATTAATCGAAGCAAGGGAAATGAAGAACTTGGCCAAAAGTTCTTGAGAAATCGAAGAAGTCGGTATAACTAGAGAAGATGGGGAAGTGTTTTGGGTTATAATTTGGGGGTAATTTTTATATTTTGAAATAAAAATGTATAACAATCCTGTTTAACTTAAGAGGGCACCCCTGATCACAGCTGGATTATAAATTTGCACCACTAAAAAAAAATATAAAAATTTCATTCCCTATTTGCAGATTGTGTGTTGATATCAAACATCACCAAGATATATAATCAAGAAACAGTACCCACTCATTTTCCAAGTAATTTTTGGAGTAAAATTTGGCAAATAGTGTTTGTCCATACAATTTATCATTATTTGGCAAATATTTTTGGTAAATATCCCAAATTCTCAAATACTAGTTTTTTCTAGTATTTGGGTCAAATCTCATTATTTGGGATCTTTTAAAAATTGAAATTTTACACCAAATTTTTATCTTTTACAAAAACACCCTTTATAGTAGTTGTTTGCATTGTATTACATAATTTTTTACGTGAACATCAAAGTAGTGATAAAATATTCAGTGAATATGAAAGTGATAATATGGTTGTTGATGAAAATGATGAACAATCGGCTCAGGGTAACAAAGTCATGTGCTTTGTCTACTTCACGATGTATGAAATGATGCTTGTTGCACTCACTCCAAACTATCACAATACTTCAGTGTCTTGGACACTACTTGTTAATTGTTGCAACGAAGATCCAATTGACTTGTAATACAAACTTATGGTAAATTTTGATAGTTTTTAAAACTTATGGGTATAAATCATATTTTTTCTAAAAAAATGAAATATGTTTCCCATAATATTTGCCATAATTTTTTTTTGGTAAATATTATTTTAGTGAAATTTCACCCAAATAATATTTGCCAAAAAAATATTTGGAAATCTATGGCCAAACGCTAGCTTAGTTTCCTTCTACCTGCTGAGTATTGGAAATATTATGAACCGCTGATTCAAGATTGGAAACCCTAGTCCCCAAGACACGCCGAATTTCTCCTCCGATTGGGAAGAAAGAGAAAGTCGATCAGCCCATAGATTCTCTGAATATGAAGTGAGTCATTGTAGGTGAAGCTGGAGTTAAACCTAATGTAAACCATAGAAATCTTGTTCCGTCATCTTCTCCTTCTTCAATTTGGGGGTGGGTATTATGTTATTTGGGTGGGTCTTCAAAATTATGGGTCAAAATTAAATAATTTTGTGTAAGTCATTGAGATGATGCCACGTGTCCCACCATCTATCATAAGGGTATATACGATCCAAAATTTGGAAGGTAAGGACATGAGAGTCCTAAAAGGATAACAGAGGGTATTTAGATACCTTTACGATAGTTCAAAGGTATATTACCACCAAAATAATAAATTTAAATGAGTCGTTGAAACAAAAAAAATGTGTGAGGAGGATCAAGTATACTCCATATGGATTATATATATTTTAAAAAATAATTAAAGATTAAACTAAAATTAGTTTTTGCACTTTCGTAGGAGGAAAATGGTATATGTGAGCAATTTGTATAACAGTGGGGTATATATGAGCCACTTTCATAACGAAGAATATATCAGCTCTAAATGACAAAATTGAGGGGTATAATATCAAGCCTTTTTCCCTTGAATATATATAGTTCCTAATCAATTATTGGTAATACATTAATTTGTTTATTTTTAATTAATTTGTCAACTCTTCTCTCTATAGCCCTTTTGCAAAGTCAATTGTTGTCTCGTGACAAAGAACTTTGTTTAGATTATTTTTATTGTTGAAGACTAAGCAATATTTAATGAAAACATACCACATATAAGTTGACTAGATCCAACAACACTAATTTTTATTCATAGAAGGTTTCATGTTTCAAGTGGAACTTGTTTATTTATTCTTTCTTGTAGGCTGTGTACCACAAGAAAGAATTGAATTTATGGCATCATCTTCTTCTAATGCGAGCAATTTACAATATCGTCCTCAACGGAAGTATGATGTCTTTCTAAGTTTTAGAGGTGAAGATACTCGGAGAAATTTTACGAGTCACTTATATGAAGGTTTAGACAATAGAGGAATATTCACCTTTCTAGATGATAAAAGACTAGAGAATGGCGATTCCATTTCAGAAGAACTCGTGAAAGCTATAGAAGAGTCTCAAGTTGTTGTAATCATTTTCTCAAAGAATTATGCTACGTCAAGGTGGTGCTTGAGTGAACTAGTGAAGATCATGGAATTCAAGGAGGAAGAAAATGAACAAACAATCATACCGGTCTTCTATGATGTGGATCCATCACATGTTCGATACCAAAGTGAGAGCTTTGTAGAAGCATTTGCTAAACATGAATTAAGGTATAAGGATGATGGTGACGACGGGATGCAGAAGGTGCAAGGATGGAGAAATGCCCTAACTGCCGCCGCAGATCTAAAAGGATATGATATTCGTGACGGGTGAGTTAAAAACACATAATTGCTTTTAATGAAAAAAGGAAATGGAATAATTTCCATTCAAATTTGGATGCTTCTGTGAAACCTAGACATATTCTACTATAGAACAAGAATATACCTCCAAAATGAGGTACTTTAGTTAAAGAGAGTACATAATATAAATCCTTCTAAACTATTCAAGTTTTGCAACTTTCATACTTCAACTATAGAGTGTTGCTATTACCTTGAACTACAATTTTTCCTATTTGATTAACAATATGAAATACTCACTAATACTTGACTTTCCCAAATTTTCCACAATCAATCTTCTTATTTTATGTAGGATCGAAGCAGAGTATGTTCAGCAGATCGTCGATCACATATCTTCCAAATTATGCAAGAATGCTTATTCTTTATCTTTGTTGCAAGATGTTGTGGGAATAAATGTTCATTTAGAGAAACTAGAATCCCTACTTCAAATAGAAATCGATGATGTTCGAATTGTAGGGATCTGGGGAATAGGCGGAGTTGGTAAAACGACAATAGCTAAAGCCGTCTTTGATACTCTATCTTATCAATTTAAAGCTTCTTGTTTTCTTACGGATGTTAAAGAAAATGCAAATTATAATCAACTGCATTCTTTACAAAATACCCTTCTCTCTGAACTGTTAAGAAAAAGAGATGACTACGTCAGTAATAAGTATGATGGGAAGTACATGATTCAGAGTAGACTTTGTTCTAAGAAGGTGCTAATTGTTCTTGATGACATAGATCATGGTGATCATTTGGAGTATTTAGCAGGTGATGTTTGTTGGTTTGGTAATGGCAGCAGAATTGTTGTAACAACTAGAAATAGACATTTGATAGAGAAGGATTCTGCAATATATGAAGTGTCTACACTACCTGATCAAGAAGCTATGCAATTGTTCAATCGACATGCTTTCAGAAAAGAAATTCCAGATGAACGTTTTATGAAGTTCTCGTTGGAGGTAGTAAATCATGCTAAAGGCCTTCCTTTAGCCCTCAAGGTGTGGGGTTCTTTGTTGCATAATAAAGGCCTTACTCAGTGGATGAGCACTGTAGACCAAATAAAGAAAAACTCTAGTTTAGAAATTGTTAAAAAGCTCAAAGTAAGTTATGATGGGTTAGAGCTTGAAGAGCAAAAGATATTTTTAGATATAGCGTGTCTCTTAAGAGGAAAAGAAAAAAAACTAGTCATGCAAATCCTTGAGAGCTGTGATTTTGGAGCAGAACACGGATTGGATGTCTTAATTGACAAATCTCTTGTGTTCATCTCCAAAAAAGATAAGATTGAAATGCATGACTTGATTCAAGATATGGGTAGATATGTTGTAAAAATGCAAAAAGATTTGGGAGAACAAAGTAGACTCTGGGACGTGGAAGATTTTGAAGAAGTGATGGTCAACAATACAGTAAGTAGGCTAAACAATGCAATAATATTCAATTTTTAGTCTTCATCTTTTACTTTTTTATTTAAAAGATGAAAATTGTTAGTACTGTCTCAATTACAACTTCGCTCTATCACAACATGAATTTTTTGTTATATGACTCTAAGAACTTGTCAAAAATTGTATTACTTATTTGATATTTGGAATATTATAGAATTAGTTGCATAAAGTATTTCTCTTTAGCGGTATTTTTCAGTGCAGTAATAAATAATGCAGAACTGATGAAATTTTGCATTGCAAGGAGTTAGAAATTGTAGTCATACTGGCATGCAGATTTTATACTTTGTAGACTAATGAACGTCGTTTTACCCAGGGGACCAAGGCAATGGAAGCAATCTGGACATATCGTGTACAAAAACTATGCTTTAGAAAAAAAGCCATGAAAAACATGAAAAGGCTTAGATTATTATCCATCATCAACTTTCAGACACATGACGACTCCATTGAGTACCTGCCCAACAACTTGCGTTGGTTTGTCTGTCATAGTTATCCTTGGAAGTCATTATTAGAAAATTTTGAACCTAAAAAGCTTGTGTATCTTGATCTCCAGTGCAGTTCGTTGCGTCAATTATGGACTGGAACAAAGGTACAATTATTGAATTCAATTTTTTTGTCAGATACATGTATAGACTCTCAAAGTTGACAACAACTGCTAGATAGACATCTTAACTATTCTAATGACTATAGGTACACTTTTCATTATTGATATAAGCGTCTCTTTTGAATAAACCCAATCTGATATGGAAATTTGATTCAATGAGAGTAAGATATTTTTGATTTACTTATAATGCGAAAAGGATATTTTTGACCTTTTCATTTCTGATTACACTTTTATTTAGTTTCTCAACATGTAATTCTCATTGTGTTCTGAATAACAGCATTTGCCGTCTCTGCGAAAGCTAGATCTCAGCTACTCTAAAAGCCTGATTCGAACACCAGATTTCACAGGGATGCCAAATTTGGAGTATTTGAATATGTTTAAATGTAAGAATCTTGAAGAGATTCACCATTCCATGGGAAGTTGCAGAAAAATCATTCAGTTATATTTGACTTGTTGTAAACGCCTGACGAGGTTCCCATGTGTTAATGTGGAATCTATTGAATATCTGCACCTAGACGATTGCTATAGTTTAGAGAAATTTCCAGAAATCCTCGGAAGAATGAAGCCAGAGTTAGAGATCAGGATGGGGTGGTCTGGGCTAATGGAAATACCATCATCTATTATTCAGCAGTATGCATGTCGTCTTACAGAGCTAAATTTGAGTGATATGGAAAACCTTGTAGCTATTCCAAGCGGTATTTGTAAGTTGAAAGGTTTGGTGAAGCTAATTGTGTCCTTCTGCTCAAAGCTTGAAAGCTTGCCCGAAGAGATTGGTGATTTAGAAAACTTGGAGGAGCTTCATGCCATAGATACTCTAATTTCACGCCCTCCATCTTCCATTGTCCGCTTGAACAAGCTTAAAATATTGAGGTTTTCCATACAAAACTTACAATATGGAGTTTCCTTAGTGTTCCCTGAGATGAATGAAGGGTTACGCTCATTAGAAGATCTGGATCTCAGTTGCTGCAATTTAATAGATGTAGGACTTCCGGAAGACATTGGATGCTTATCCTCGTTGAAAAAATTGCATCTCAATAGAAATAACTTTGAGCATTTGCCTCAAAGCATAGCACAACTTAGTGCTCTTCAATCCTTGTACTTGTCACATTGCTACAGGCTGAAAGAGTTTCCAGGTTTCATGGGGATGACAAACTTGGATACTTTGAAACTCAATTGCTGCAATTTAATAGACGGAGGACTTTTGGAAGACATTGGATGCTTATCCTCTTTGAAAGAGTTGAATCTCAGTGGAAATAATTTTGAGTATTTGCCTCGAAGCATAGCCCAGCTTGGTGCTCTTCGATCCTTGTTCTTATCAGATTGCAAGAGGCTTACACAGCTGCCAAAATTTCCCCAGCAATTAGATACAATAGATGCAGATTGGAGTAATGATTCGATCTGTAATTCGTTGTTTCAAAATATCTTATCATTGCAACTTGATATCTCTGCTTCAGATCATTCCTTGTCCCTAAGAGTGTTTACCTCTAGGTGGAAGAATATCCCAAGATGGTTCCACCATCAGGAAAATGGTTTTAGTATAACACTCAAATTGCCTAAAGAATGGTACGTAAGTGATAACTTCTTGGGATTTGCTTTATGTTGCTCTGGCAAATTAATTAACGCCGAAGCTCACTTGATTTGTTATGATGGGAGGCCGGTGACACGTATCATCCAAAAACTTTCCTTATCAAACCATTCAACATGTTCTGCAAGATATAAGATTCATTTCTTCTTAGTACCTTTTGCTGGCTTATGGGATACATCTAAGGCGAATGGAAGAACACCAAATGACTATGGACGCATTAAGTTATATTCCCCTGGAGGAGAAAGGGAGGAGTTTGGACTTCGTTTGTTCTATAAAGATGAACCTAATATTGAGGCCAGTTGCTCCTCTTCTAAGAAAAGAAACAATGATGAACCAACAGCCACGACGATAATGAACACCAAGATGAAGCTTTGCAGTTCTTTCCCTCAAGCCCAGGATATATATTAGCTTAAATATAGGTAATATATACTAGTTGGTAGAGAAATTGTCTTCTCTCTTTATATATATATATATATATATTCTCTCCAAAACCAAAAAAAAAATGTTCATCTCATTCATTAGTTTGTGTTTTTTTTTCTTCTTTTCTCTATTGACATTAATGGGGTGATCATGTACATATCAACAATAAGTTTTGTCTATTGACTCTCTACCTTGTCTCCGCTTGTGCTGAGCCACGATTTACCATGGTGAATTAACTATCCTGGGATCATATATTCATATATGATCTTAATTCAATTCTTACCTAATGTACTCACAATCAAGAATTTGAACTCGAAAACTAGTGAACTCTATAATGAGAAGATGAATACTTCAATTGATGTCAAATAGTTAGTTAGAAAGAACTACTATACCCGTCTGAACATTTTCACGTATTGTATTGGAAAACAAATGTTGCTTCTTTTACAATATAATGGCTCTAAATATATTCTCTGAAACAAAGTATTTTGTTTCTTCAATTAACTCCTTAAAAAGTTGGAAAGAAAGAGAGAAGATATTGTCACTAGTGGATTGATCAAAAATGGTAAAATCGATGAAGCTCCTGCGATTTTTGAGAATCTTCGTTTAATTGGAGTGCTTCCAAATGTGAGAACATACAGTATAATGATAAATGGTTTTAGTCTTGAAGGCCGGTTTTTGGATGAAGCTAAAATATGCCAAACAATTTCACGTATAATGTTTGGGGGAGCCAAGGTTAGGAGTTTGGGATTTTAAATCAATTTTGTTTGGGGGTTCACATGGTAATATACATATATTTATTTATTTTTCTAATATAAATATAGGATCTACGAAAAAGCTAGTGGATTCGTCCAAACTGATGAACCCCCACCTAGCTCCGCCTCTGGTATCTAATTAAGGTGCAGCAAAATTAATGAAATGGAAACTTTTCTGAAGGAAATGGTTAGAAAGGGCTTCTCATGTGATGCAGATACGACTGAGTTACTGGTGAACGTTATAAGAGAGAATCCTTCCGTCCTTGACATGATACCAAAGTTTCTCTCTAAATATAGGAAGTGAATATTTCTTTCTCTTGCTTTATTTGGCTAATTGGCTTTACTTTCACAATGAGAAGTGGAAGCTAAAATTAGATTTAGAACATCCCTTGAGCTTCCCAGGCAGGCTTACGTATATTTTGATTCTTTTTCCAGATGTCATTGCATGCATATTATGAGTGATAATGTGAGTTCTCTTGTAGGAATATCAATTCCAGTGCCAGTTATATTCATGTATTATCATTTTCTATCTTTTTGTGATTAAATTACTAACTGCATGTTCTGGGAAAAATCTTTTTGACAAGTTCGACCTATACTTCTCCCCATGAACTATATAGTATGAATATTTGTGATCTTCCTGAAATTGAAAATGTTCAGCGTTCCTATCCCGTTGCGACAATCAAAATACAAATGTGCATGAAATTTCTTCACATTTTGTTATTTCATCAACTCTATAGTTAAATCTGCCTTCTGAACTAATAACTGTGTGGTTGAAAGAGTTCTGTTTTCTGCTTCTTTGTCCAGCAACATTAACTTTGTCCGGTGCCTATGATTTTATCCATATGAAATCTTGTCATCTCAAATTTTGTTACACCATTTTTCTACTGTGTCCGCAAAACCTGTTCACGTTTCAGCCACATTTTTTCCAAATTTGAAATGTAGTCTTCTGTTTTGCCATTGCCCTCACTGTAACATTAGAGGATTATGATCCCGATCCGATGTTACTTTATGAAGTAGCATTTGTTGTACTTGAGGTTTTCATCCCAATCTGTTGAGAACAAAAAACTGTCAATTATTGATGGCACCTTGAATCTCCTCGTCTACGCCCACAATACATAGATTGAGGATTGACCATCTCTAATTCAGAGTAATTTCCCTAGATAGTCGCTCATGTTTGGGAAATTACCTAGGAATATCACTTATGTTTGTTTTAGGACTACAATATCACCTAACTTTACCTATTTTTCTCAAAATATACTTGACACAAAAAAAACATTATCTCTCTCCTGATGAGATGTCATGTCACATTATTCCTTTTTTTATTATTAACAATTTTTTTTAAAAACTAGACAACCCATATATTATATCCAGTAAAAAAAATTTACATAAGGAACAGTAATATGAGCTCCTCCGGTTCTTCAAGGAATAAATTAACGAATTTGCATAAGGAACTGTCTCCTGAGCCGCTGTATACCTTTGATGTCGACCAAAGAAACCGCCACGAGGTAAAATTCAAGTTTTCTTCTGATTCTTTTATTTTTGAAGTGTAAATTGTGAAATAATTTGAATACTTAACATGGTATTGGTCCGTAATTTTCTTAAAATTTAGGGGTTTTTTGCTTGCTTGTTTTTGAATCGGATATTTCTATTGTTTGAATCTGCCTAAGCTTTGAACAAATGTTTATAGCTTGTGTAAAAATCTTTTTTTTACCATGAACAAGAAATCTTTGATTTTTTACCATGAACAAGCAACATATATTTATAGTTTGTGTAAAAATCAATGTTCCTAATATCTAGTTTATCTCTAAATATCCAACTAAGAGCCCGTTTGGATTAGCTTAAAAGTTGGTCAAACCTACTTTTAAGTCAGTTTTTGACTTCTGAAAGTGTTTGACAAATATAAAAAAAAAACTTAAAATAAGTCAAAAATGACTTAAAATAAGTTAGGAAGTGTTTGACAAGGTAAAAAAATGACTTATAATAAGTTAAAAATGAATTAAAATAAGTCAGATTCCAAAAGTAGGTCTCCCTCTACTTTTTATTTTTTGACTTAAAAGTCATTTCAGTTTGACTTTTTATTTTTGACTTAAAATTTATTGTTTTAAGTCAATCCAAATGGGCTCTAAATCTATTGTCTTCTTCATCAGCTTCAAGGAATTAGTTTAATTTTTTCCTCGACAGCAAGACGAAATTTTCGTATGGATATAACGCCAAATACTCGTAAATGTAACATAGGATAAAGATTTTCGCTATAAAATTGAAGTAACTAGATTTTCATAGAGAATGGAGTAATGCTCTCTTATAGATACATTAAACAAGTTGTCATTTAAAGAATTAAAAAAAGTGACATGGCATCCTAGTAGGAGAGAGATAATGTATTTTTTGTGTCAAGTATATTTTGAGGAAAATAGGCAAAGTTGGGTGATATTGTAGTCCTAAAACAAACATAAGTGATATTCCTAGGTAATTTTCCAATCATAGATGACTATCTAGGGAAATTACTCCTCTGATTCATCAGTAAAATCTAAAAATTCAATCTTCGCTTAGGTCAACCTTAGTTATTGTCTCTCTCATGAGTGTCTCGTCTTATTGAAGTCCCCACACAACAACCATGGGCCACCTGAAATCTGTGCTTATGCTTTGAGTGTAATACTTTAATTATTGAGAAAAGAGTCTTAAATATATTCGAACTTTGACCGAAATTGTTGTTACGATACCAAACTTTGGAAATGACCTTTTACCCCCCTGCACTATTTAATAGTGTATTTTAAAGATATATATGTGCCCACATGGACATAAACAATAATGCATAATTATAAATAGTAAT
>JAJOOO010015832.1:0-12258 GCA_029582685.1 Solanum piurae | reverse complement strand
TGGGAGTTATTTATAAAAGACCAGTTCAGGAAGAAATGGAAAAAGGGCATAAACATTTCTGCTTACAAGAGGATCCTATATCACCTTGCATCATCAGCACTTAGTTTCAGAGAAAATTATCAATCAAAATCATCAAGTTAGCAGGTATTCATATTAGGCGCCTTCTGAAGTTGGAAGTTCCTTGGTAGGTACGAACAAGAAGCCCGACTCCTATACCAATACCAACACAAACACTGAGGCCAATTCCAACACCAACTCTTACACCAGAATTGAACCAGGATAATTCCCCATCTTCACCTTCTATATATTCCATCCTTGAGTAATGATTATATTCATCATGCTCCTGTTTCTGTCTTTCATGATCTGTAACCTGCAAATGGATCGTGGACGCAATTGTGAAAACACATTCACGATGATTGACAAAGGAAAAACAGATAGATGGTTGCATTACATATCAAAAATCATTAAATCAGGTGCCTCTTGCTAGACTTCCATAATCACATAGGGTAACAATAAAGCAAGCCTAAGAAGAGAAAAGGGAATAGACAGAGAAATTAACATGCAAACTATTATATATTCCATATTGCAGATCAGATAAAAGGGAAAACTAAATCCACACCTAAGGAAACTTCAGTAACTTGTCAAGGCATTCAAATTCTAACAAGTTCAACAATTATTTCAGTAGGAAGTTTGTTGAGATTTGATCAGTAAATCATGCCATTGAGTTTTCAAGTATATATGCATAGTGTTTAGTCAGTTGTTATCTTGTGCTTATTGCATTAGATTCCCCTTTTTCTCTATGTTCATAAATTGAAATGAGGAATTTAGCTTGTGCTCACGGAAGGAGTCCTCATACTGAAAAAAATTGGTACTGGTGGGTGCCAAGTTCCTGATTACTTGGGTAGATAAGAGATGCAATATCTCAAATACTAACATATATGGTATACCATCTTCTTTTCGGAAACAACCTCTCTACCTCGCGCAAAGGTAGGGGTAAGGTCTGCGTATATCCCATACTCCCCTCAACACACAAAACGAAAAGGTAAGATACATATGTGTGTGTCTAAGTATACATGTGTGTACAAATGAGTGTGTGTATATAATTCTGCGAGACTCTATCCTTTGTTTCCCAAGATTTCAAGATAAGTTTGCTCATGATACTCAAGCATTATTGGCTGGTCGTACTGACAGCACAAGATAAGAAAATACAGTTACAGAGGAGCTAAAAGTTACTACATCAAATATGGAAAAGCTGTTCAACAAAAAATATTTGGCATGAAGGGAGAAAAATTACTAATTTACTAATGGTCAAATATCGATCGAGTTTTAAATTATCTCAAACAAAGCTCCAACCACTGTATAGGTGTAAATATCAAATCGCCACAAGCAGTAGTATACCTGCATTGCATATGAAGAAGAAACATGGTACTGGCTTTCGGTTGCCTCATATTCTGGTATAGATTCCAGCATTCCTTGCCTTTGTTGCTTCTTCCGGTGTCCGAGTTCTAAGGTCCTTGTCAGTATAATTGGTTTCCCTGAGAAACAACCAGCCACATAAACTTCAATTACAGGAGAAACCAAATCCGTACCGAGGTGTTGGTTTCCTTTGAGAAAGCTAGAACTAGAGCCAGCAAGCACATCTGTTTCACAATTGATGCTCCAAGACTGACCATGATTTTCAGATTCACCGATAAACTCATTGCTATCACATAGTTCTAATGAGCCATACAACACAACAACATCCCTATCGTAAACCTCAAATCTCACACTTCCTGTCATACTTATACTATCCGTACTAACAAAAGTGACCTCCTCGGATTTCTTATCGTACCTATCTCTTCTGAGTACAGTGGATACCCCATCAGAATAAATTCCAGTCCGTGCACCATTCACTTCCAAAAGTGTATCGCGATTCAGCGGAACATGGTTCACCGTGAGGTACTCGGCGGTCAAATCATCAAGCTCACATTTGCTAATTCTAACATAAAACACTCTCAAATCTAACCATTGTAAAGATAGCTTAAATCCTGGCTGATAAAGAGAGTGCCTCATGAGGCTGTGGCCATTCTCAGCCACTCCATTCCCATTCTCGTGCGAGTTCTCCATTCCTTCACAAACATCAAGGCTATTTCTCACCAAAATCCATCAAGATTTAGTTGGCAAGGAACCCCAAAAGTAGGACTCATAACAGTGAAGAGAATCTGGAAAAAGACAAAGCATCAAGACAAATTTTGTTACAAGTCCCACATATTTGAGGGAACATTAAGATAAAAGGAATGAATAAGAAACAAGTACCCATCAACTAATTATATCAAACTACTGACATATAAATATGAAGGAGTCAGATGAATTTCCAATCAGAGAATCTCATAACTATAAGAGGATAAAATATTGGGGGTACAACAAGTGGAGAGGGGATTACAAGGTGGTGAATGAACACTCACCAACAAGTAACAAATGAAAGTTCAGATACTGAGATTTTCCTATTAAGAGATTCATAAAAGAATCTAAATAGTACTAAAATCTTTCTTCTCCATTCACACAAGAAAAGAAGAAGGTTATAACTCCAAGAACAAAAAAGTGAAGGGGGGACCTTTATAGAACAAAAATTCATATCTGGTAAAAAGTTTATAAAAAGCAATGGAACAGTAGACCAACACAGTAAGCAGTTATTTCAAATCTTGAATTACCAAGAAAAGTACTCCATGAGCAGAAATAAGAGTTGTGAATAATCAAGAAGATTAATGTATTACCAGAGATCAAGAAAGAGAGAGGGAGTGTGAACCCCTTCAATTCCAAAACCAATTTAATAAGTAGGTAATTTATTTTTGTAACAGAGAGAGAGAGAGAGGGGTCATTTATGAAGAAGAAAGTAAAAGAGCACTTAAAAAGGCAACCAAATTCCAACAAAAGACTCATCAGTACTAAACGACAGAGTAGTGAAGACGTCACGTATACATACAAACAAAATAACATAAAACGCAAAACTTGTGTACAAGAAAGATAGCATCATTCATCATTTAGCAACAAACACTATTCCATGCAAACCATACAACTCACCTCTTTGCCTGTACTCTATCGAACACTCAAATTTAAGACATGGCTTCTTTCAACAATCCATATTTTTAACTTTCACCTCTAATTACTATACTCCCTTTGTCTCATTTCACTTTCACATTTCAAGAGTCAAACAATTCAATTATAATTGTCTGGAATATTTATATCTTTGAAAACATAAGAAGTACCCTAACAACTTAAAATATGTAAACATATTCACTTTATTCTCTTTTACTTGTCCTTTATACTAAAATGTTCACTTTTGCTTGTTGCTTTTATCCTATCAAAAGAAAACATAGTTCATTTCATGTTTATCGTCAACATTAATTACTTATTCATCAAAATATTATAATAAAATACTTATATTAATCATTATTCCTCCGTCTCATTTTATGTGGCACTTTTTAAATTTCAAGATTCAAACAAGTCTATCTTTGACCGTAAATGTTTCATAGATCTTTTAAATATTTTGAATTATCAATTATTGTGACTTATAATACTTTTTACGTAGTTTACAAATATATAAATTTCATTTAAAAAAAATTGAAGATTCCATGCGCAAATATCCTTCAAACTTAAACTGTTTGATTCTTGAAAAATGAAAAATGCCACATAAATTGAGACAAAAAAAGTATTTTTTTAAGAGATATGTAAAATCCAAAATAGATAGTAAGTAATAGTGTGCAAAAGGAGTATTTAAAAAAATTATAATAAAAAAACATTTATTTGAATCTCAAATTTCAAAAATATCAAATAAATTAGAACAGGGAGTATATACGGAGTAATAGAGACGAAACTCCTTTTAACTAGTATGTCCCAAATTAAATTTGCTACACGTATAATCTAATTGTAAATAACAGAGGGATGTGTTATATATGAGAACTTGGACGAATCTAGGTAGAAGGTTCCGAATATCCTTGTAAAAATATAATTTTTTATTTATATAATAAAACAATAAATAATAAAATTTCTTTGACGAGAATTGAAACTTTCAGCTCTACTTCTTGCTAATTATTACAGTTATTGATCTTTTTCTTTAGGCGTTTTTTTCTTTGAATTTGATCCTGTCTCCGCCATCTGCAAGTAAAGCCAACCAATTTGGGAAATATAATGGTAGTATATATTTTTTTCAATTTATTTGTCTATTTTTTTTAAATTAGTAAAGAAAAACTTTTCTTTTGATAACTTTTTAGTTTTGATTTTCTAGATAACAAATTATTTCAAATTATAAGATTACAAAATATTTTGATAAATTTCATATTCATTACTTTTTAAAATTTTGTATCAAATTAAAATAAGACAAATAAATTGAAACGGGGAGAGTTGATGGGTGAGGAAAGTGGAAATGCATGCATAAGCAAAGTAGGGAATGAACGGTTGGGAATAAGATGGAGAATGGAGCCAAATGGTGTCTGTCGTTGCAAAAATATCTTATCCTGCACTGCACTGCACCAAAAGACTGAAAAGAGACACCTCCCTATTATTTTGTTTCAACAGTTTTCTGCTCCCACCAAAAGCAATCATCTTAAAAAACATGCACGTCATCCCCTCTACATATATATTTAATATTATCACACACAAAATAATAATTCTATGTACTAGTACTTATTACAACATTGAAAGAGTACCGTGGAAAATTTCTCATTAAAAAGAGAATAAACAACGGAATATACATCAATCCACCTTAGTTGGTGATCTATCACATTTTAGTTGCATAGAATGTGATCATACTTTCTTTTCGTCAAATTAACATATTAAAGTTCGATTATATTTAGATGGCAGGTTGCAAGATCTAAAACACAAAACTTTTGATAAGATTATTTTTATATTCAAAATTCGAACTATCCGACAAATTGTTGCCTTAAGTTATTTTATATGCAATTCCATGAACATGCACTTGGCATGAATAGCTTTTGTTGTTCCTTTAATTTTCCTTCATTCTTATACACGCGCACTATCTGTAATAAAATTAAAGTAAAGCAACGGTCGAGAAAGAAAACAGAATGCACCAAAGTATTGTAGTATTTATACTCCATAGTTTAAATACAAATAATATATCTATCTATACTATATTATAAACATGAATTTCCTTAATAATGTTGTTTGAACCTTCATTAAAAGACTTCGTTTTAGACAAAATTATCTTTTTACAAGGTGCACTAGATTTTTTTTATATACAGTTCTCGATAAACAAATAAAATGATTCTAATATATTTTTAACGTTATTTATAACTTACTGTAATAAGTGTAAGTTGTATATTTCCGTTGAGATTCCTGGAGGAACACCAGTTTGGCTAAAGTATGGGACTGGGCATTTGAGGTTGAAAATGAATTGAAGTTGGGGAATAAAATATATAGCACGTGAACAACGTCCGACACATCATCTTCTTCATACCATAATCACGTGCTCTCTTATCATTCTACCTCTCACGTAAATGTCTTCTAAAATATTTTTATCGAAAATTACGACATCTCGGCAACCACGCTATTCATATGCAAAGCGTCCATATGAAACGCAAAAAATATTTGTTGCTTACCATCGACACTAGTTGTGTGAAACTTTTCTATCTCACAATTTGGTGAACCCAACATTATAAGGTTTGGGTTGACCAATTTGTGAGATGAAAAAAACGTCACACTACTAGGGTTAGTAGTAAGAAACACAAAATTAATACGTAATTTTACTCTCTACAGGCAATCATTTGAATTATTTTTCTTAACTTCCTCTTCTCTGAGTAGGCAGCCCATCTCTTGGGACCAACCATCTAAACATTGTTCAAGATTTGAAAAGGTACTCAGATGTCAGTATGGTATTTTGTGAGGAAAATTCTCAACAACAACGTAAACTTTGGAACCCATTTTTGCACCCTAGTTTCCATCCATCACCAAAACAAACAGCTATAGTAAGTTGAACACGAAAGAGGAACTGATTTGCAACAACAATTATTATTACTATAAATGGCAATTGTAAGGAGAGAGCACTGGAAAATGAACAAAACTTCAATCTCTTTAGAACTATAAATGGATAATCCAGATCCAATTTGGGTAAGTCCTATCATGGTTTCATATAACTTTTCCATGAAGACCCCATTGGTACGAAAGGAGTAATTGCAGTGACATAGCCACTTGAGTCTATGACCATGGACGTTTACTTTACAGATAGTCAGCTTGCCATACCAGAAATCTAGTTCAAGATAATGCTCTATTTCATTCACAGATTGGTACGAAATAGAGCCATCTTAACAATCAAAAAACAAGGGAAAGTACAAATAAGAGCATTCACCAACACCCTTTATTTTGTGGATTACTTTATAAGAAATTTCAGCTTATATTTGACGAAAAAATTCAGCGATAGAGACTTTCAGATCTCAGATTCTCTGCAATCTCAGTTTCCCATCGATCTCCATTCTCAAGAAGTTTCTCCTTGTCGTAAAGGAGTTCCTGATGCATGCAATTTATATTAGTTATGTAACAGTAGAAGTTCATTTATTTCAATTTTTTTGCTAATATAATTATTACAACAGACCTCATGAGTTTCAGTTGCAAACTCAAAGTTGGGCCCCTCAACAATGGCATCAACAGGGCAGGCTTCTTGGCAGAATCCACAGTAGATGCACTTTGTCATATCGATATCATACCTGTAATCGTTGATATAGACATGAGCATGGATGTCCAAGTATCTAATGGGACATCAGCTAACTGATAAAAGTGTACCTAGTTGTTCGACGACTGCCATCTTCTCGCTCTTCGGCCTCGATTGTGATAGCTTGAGCAGGGCAAATCTGTTAAAAATCCCAATTCATTTGTATCAGTAACATAGGTAATCATATACTTCAACATGTAGAATGCTAGCAATATCACCCACACAAGTCTTAAAATAAGTAGAGCACTATAGCAGTATATATTCCCTAATATCTCTTTTGTAAAAAAAAACAAAGAAGATATATATAATCCTCCCTAAGAAAAGCTTCTTTTTAGGTTGAACTGCTAAAAAATAGTGCCAATTGGGGGTGGCACAACAGTTTTATCACGTTTAGTTCACTTAATCTTAGTTTTCAAATAGACAAACTGATTATGAGACTATTTACACAGTTCAAAACATTATTGTGCTTCCATAAAGAATATATTGTTGTACAGATTTCCCCATTACGCATATATTGTCAACTTGAGCTTAATCAACATACTACCCAAGATCAGGACCCTTGATCTAGAAAAGAGGGAGTTCAGTCGAGCAGTTTCTGTGATCTTACAGTTTATTATCAAAAGCACATATTTCACTACTATTCTTCCTTTTTTAATTAAGAAGAAACTTCGTTTGTTTCCATCCATGAAAGAATAGAAGTAGTTAGTAGCTGCCCCAGAATGCAAGAAGTCACACACCTCAATGAAGCAGTAGAAGACCAACAACACTAACATCATAATAACCCAAATCTCAACAAACAGAGAACAACGACAAACACAGGTCTGAATCAGTAGTGTGTATACATAAATTGCAGTACAATCATAGTAGGTCAGCACTTACAGCTTCACAAAGTTTACATGCAATGCATCTTTCCTCTCCTGTGGCATAACGTCGAAGGGCGTGTTCTCCACGGAAACGAGGGCTTAAAGGCCCCTTTTCAAAAGGATAGTTTATCTGCAATATAACGGTATTTGATTTGCTACTCAAAAAGGTAACGTCTGAGAGGTTAGCATATCAAATGCTACCACCTAAGATGAGTTGAAGACTGTCCAATTGGCAATCGAACAAAAACTTTTAAAGGTAAAAAGCTAGTGGAAGCATGAGAGACTTACAGTCACTTTCTTTTCAAAGAAGTACTTGAGCGTCAACATCAGACCTCGAACCATTTCAGTCAAAAAGAGTGTATTTATGCTTCGCTCAAAGACTGCATTTAGTCAAAAAAATCAGAAACAGGTAATGCCAAAGGCATCGCTAGGGGAATCTAAATGCTACAGAGTCAAATTCTTTAAAAGTATTTACCTGAATTCCAATCTTTTGATAGTTCCTTTGCTAGCTGCTCTCTTTCTTCATCATCTGACATGAAAGAAAAAGCAATGGACCATGGAAGTAAGTTATACTGAGGAACCCCAAAATAAGGCACTAAAAGACCCAGGCGGCTGATAACAAAGCAATGACTTTCAGCTGAGTAATACTAACTACTTTCTATTATGAACTTTGAGTTGAGGAGTACTAACTACTTCGTCATCGGAGTAAATTATTGCTCCGAATCATTTAGAACCTCCTATTAAGACCCTCAAGAATTGGTTTTCATATACCCCAGCGTTTACTGAAAAAAACCCAGCATACTCAGGGTGCAGTGCCAATCTAGAATAATAATGTGCAACAGAAAAAATGGGGAAATCCGCCATTAAATAGAATCCTATGCACGCATGCGACTGATTTCCTCACTCAAAGTGCATTCAGTGCTTGAATATTTGGAAAGACGATTTTATGTTTTTATCTTATCTCTGTTGAAGGTTATATATTTTTAGCAAAGTCCACATCTTTACACATGCAGCAAATGATGTTACCTTCTCCAATATGCATCAGGGTTCCAACATGTTGGACATGTATTCTGATAGCCTAGCCTTCTAAATCCATTTAGAATTGCAAATGGATTTCCCAACAGGTGATTAGACGGCATAATAGACAGGTGTTTCTACTTGCAAGAATTTGCATGGTCCCATCCAGAATAACTATGTACCATGTTACGAGCTATTTTGGTTGTAATATTATCTTAGCCACAATAGAAATTGGATTGTGGACATTAATACTATAGATATGAGCAAAACAAGAATATCATGCGCAAGATGATGCTTGACCTACTTTTCTCTGAAAATCTTCCATGGAAAGTAATACTCATTTCAAATATCAGAAAAGGTTCTAGTGGTCTTATAATCTAATTATTTAACCCGAAAAAAATAAAATATATGACCGAGGTCCCCAACAAATTCTAAACATCCCATATTTCCTACTCCTCCCTTGGTAATTGTGCTCATCTAAGTGAGCAACCCAGTAGGAAAGGAAGGTACTACGTACCACACTGTGTAACATTTACATCCCCACTAAAGCTCAAAAGTTATTCCAGTGAGCTACAATCTTTTCTCCACAGCTACATCATCCACATACATGCTTCACATGCTAAGAGACTCACGGCAAAGGGTGGTGGATTTGGGTAGGGGGGGTGGAGAGCGCAATACAAACCTTTGTCGGTTGAAAACGAATGCTTGGTAGCAAATGATCGAGTACCAAGCAGAGTTCCATTAGGTGTATTAGTCCCTTGCCATGCTTGTCCTGCCAAAACCTACAGTTCCCACAGAAAGAAAAAAGTGTCAAACCATTCTATTAAGCCGTAAGATATGGAATGCACATATACATACACATACATATACAAGCAACCATACTGACCAAGAACCTACAACATAGTAAAGTAACAGCAGACTCTCGCATCTCCGGATAAAGTTTCTCAACAGACACAATGTATTGTATGTAGCATCTTAAAGTTTAAGAGGTTAAAAAAGAAGGAAATGTTTTTAAAATGGTAAACCCACACCAAACCCCCTCCCCCACCCCACGATATCCAACAGTACACCTTTCCCACCTTGGCTTGTAATGTAACTCTGAACCCTCAACCTTATTATAGAAAATGGATGTCCTTACCACCAAGATATCCATCACTTGTCAAAACCAAATACACATAGTATAAGAGAGTAAAAGTACTGGCATCCATAATGTTGAGCAGTTGACTAGGGAAAGCCTGAATTGTAATCACTCAGCATCTCCTCCATAAACAGCAATTTCTGCACATTTCTTTCTCTTTAACCTATCTAACCCCGTCAGTCCCTACAAATATTTAAGCTAACCCGTACTAGAATTATTCCAAATTTATCCTCTTGCGATTTGAATCGGGCAAGAGAAAGACGAGAAGGAGAGTAGAGTGGGGAACAAAAAATTGTTCCCTAAAGAGTAAAGACGCCTCATAATCTTATCCAAAATGAGAGTCCCCCCACCAACACCCAAATCCATCACAACACTAATTTTCAAACATGAGGTCGTTTCCATAACCTTGTCTTGAAGATAACCTAATTGCAAACCTAATGCCTAGGAAAGTTAATACCGATGAAATTGAGTGTCCAAACGGTTCAATTGATATCAGTAAAGTTAGGGTTCAAGAAACCATTCTGACGAGAAATTGAGTCTGAAACAACTGGAGATATAAGAATTAAATGAGGAAAAGAAAGAGATAGAGAGAGACTTACAAGCTGACGAGAACGAAGAGCAGATAAAGACTTGCGAGCTAATATAGCGGCCATTGGAGTCCAGATGCGAGAAAACCAAAAGCGATTGGCCAATAACAGAAATGCTCCGCTTACACCTATTATACTTGATCGGTTCACCGTCTCAACATCCTACCATATATTTATTTTCTTTTTCTTTCTAAGAGCGTGTTTGAGTTTTTTTCTTCTTAAAATAAGTAATAGAGTAAATGGTCTAAAACCCTCCCAATTTATACCCGAAATCCTAACTACACACAACACTCTTAAAGGGTGTCTTATTACCCCTTGAATTGTTTAAAACTGTAATAATTACACCTAAAAAGCCATAACCAGATCTGTGTTGACCTGTGAACTTCACGCGTTTTACAGGTGAAAATTCAATTAATTTATTATTTTTTTATAATTCCTTTCCACTTTTTCCTATACTCTCCCAATTTCTTCAAATCTCTAAGGTAATTTCTTCCCCCAATTCTTTCAAATTCCTATGGAATTGTGAGGAACAAAGATGAATATTGATAGCGGAAGCTTGTCAAGCGATATTTGAGTTTTTCTTGTCGGAGAACATTGAAAAATAATCTAAAAGGATCTGTGCATATCGTTGCTACGTCGAAGTTTTTCTTGCTTCGCCGGAGCTCGCTGGTTGGAGCAGTGTAGTGCAGCCGCAAGGTTTTGTTGTTGTTGTTGTAGTCGACCTTG
Source organism: Solanum piurae (assembly GCA_029582685.1). Classification (NCBI taxonomy): domain Eukaryota; kingdom Viridiplantae; phylum Streptophyta; class Magnoliopsida; order Solanales; family Solanaceae; genus Solanum; species Solanum piurae. The sequence continues at coordinate 1,227 of JAJOOO010015832.1, read as the reverse complement.
TTGTGAGAACAGAGGTAGGTCTTCATGGTGGTTGTCTCGGAATGGGAGAGAGATAAAAGGAGAGGGGAAGAGGAGAACGGGGTTTTGTTGGTGATTTGGGTTTCGCCGGAGGCGGCGACAGTGGTGGCTGATGGTCGAGCAGCAAAAGAGGGAGAACAAACGAAAGCACTAGCAATGCCATTAATGGAGGTCAATTGAGATTGAATCCTTTCATTGATTAATTGAAATTTGAGGAAATTTTCGTCAAAATTCACCTTTTAACAAAATATTTTCCTTTGAAACGAACACACCTAAAGTTCATGCATCTTTTCCTTATTTTCTTTCAATTCATAAGTTGTGTATTCGTTTTGGATTTGATTGGTAGTGTTTCTATTTATTTTTTTAAATAGTACATTTTTATAAGTTAAACTTAAGCCTTTTGAATAAAAATTAATTGATCACACATATGCCCCTTCAACTTTCAATAGTGTACAGTTTATGTATCCATCAATTGGTTAGAATTATGGGTGGAATCCATAGACATACCCTTAAAGTTGACACACCAATTTTCGCTTAAGACATCTCAAGTAGACTTTGTTCAAAATGACATAGCAAAGCCTAATTACATGTATTTAAAATGGATAAAGTGTCTAAGTGAAAATTGGTGTCAATTTTAAGAAAAGTTATCCTGTTAAGTTGTAGTCCTATTTTAACACCAACGAGGGGAATAAATTAAGATTGAGAATTTTATATTTCACAATTCTATATGCATTTTTTTCGGTAAGTTATGCAGAATTCTGAATATGTACAGTAGGTAAATCTTTGTAATCAGAACAAAGATCTGTTTTTTCTTCTAGTATCTCAGTTGTTTGAAAATCAAAAGGCAACTTCTCAATGGAGCCATCAATTTCAGTGTGTTCCTGCTTATCATATATGACTCCAGATTCAAATCTTAAGCGTCTTTCAACGGCAGCCTCAACCCTCTGTTTAAATTCATCATCTGTGCTAGCCAACATATACCGAAGCTTGAAGTTTACATGGTTCTCCACCATAATCTTGTGTCTAGGAATTATTCTGTCATCAAGTGAATAGCTAAAAAACCTGTAAAATAGACGTCACTTTCGGTAGAATAGAGGAATAGCAATATTGGAAGGACAGTTTCATTGAATGCCATATACCTTGGAAATTCAATAAGATCCTGCAAAGGTCGAACCATCATCCTTCGCAAATAACGATACTTAGGGCGGA
>JAJOOO010015818.1:0-12118 GCA_029582685.1 Solanum piurae | reverse complement strand
TGTTTTTTTTTTTTTTTTTTTTTTTTTTTTTACACAAAAAACGACCTTTGGGTGGGTCAGGGGCTGAGCATCACCCCCAGGCATTATCATATATATAAAAACGAATATACAAGGAGGGGGACATTTACCGTACCTCCAAACCTAAGGTGGGTCCAAAGTCAACCTACCTACTAAGGTTAGTCGACTCAACCCTATACAATATGATATATTATTTAAACTAAGCACCTAGAGAGGACTCCTCTCTTAATACAAAGTTACTAATAATACATAAAATAAGGGAGACTCTCCCCTTACACGAAATTGAAACTAAGCCTACTCAAACTACTATACCTAAAAGACACAGTAATTATGAGAGTGTAGCTCATGAAGCAATTAAGGCAAGAAGATAAAGTCTTGATGATGACTATGTGTTCTACTGTTGTCCATCAACTTGCACGGAAATTAAGTGAGTTCCCGTCATGTTTGATAGATAGTCAAGGAGTGTTTGATCCTTTTCAACTTCTTCCTTCTAAAATTTTGTACCCCCATTTTCTCCAATAGATAACTTCCTTTTATTGCATGGGGCAATTGAAGATGAGTGTAGTAATGTTGCACTATATCATGTTTGTGACTGTGTTTGGCCAAGAGGTCTGCTGTACCATTAGCTTCCATGTACGTATGAATACATTGAAAAAAGAGGCATTGTTTAGCAAGCAATTGTAAGTCCTGTATATACACATGAATCTTCCAAGGAGGCTCAACAACCTGCAAGAGCCATTTAGTTAATAATTCAGAGTCAACTTCTAAAATGATATTAGTGTATCCATGTTGTATACACCAGTGTAAACCATAGCATGCTGCCTGAACCTCAGCTTGATTATTTGTCCCTTCACCAAGAGGTAGAGAAAAAGCATAAATTATGACCCCTTGTTCATCTCTAAGAATGCCTCCCCCTCCAATCTTCCCGGAATTTTGCAAAGCACTACCATCCGTATTCAATTTATATTTACTAGGAGGAGGAGTCTTCCACATAACTACAGTAACTCTTATCTCCTGATTACATCTTTCAATGCAATCCACCACTTCTGACCAGATCACAGGCAACTGAAGGTAAGGAAAAACAGATTGAAGAAGTAAAAACATGTCATTAAAAATCAAGTATTTAACTTTGAAGATACTTGATGTTTTTTCTCCATACTTAGCTGAGCATCTATTTTTCCATAGGTTCCAACATATGACTATAGGGAGAGTTTTAAGAATTATCGCGTGTGTTGCATTCTTCCCTGTAAAACCATTCCAGCACCTTAATTGGTTGAGCAGTGAAGTTTTCTGAAAATTGACCCCCATGTTAGGGTTTAGGGTTTAGGGTTTAGGGTTAGGGTTTTGGGATTAGAGTTGAGGGTTTAGGGTTTAGGGTTTAGGGTTTAGGGTTTAAGGTTTAGGGTTTTGGGTTTAGGGTTTAGAGTTTGGATTTAGGGTTTTGGGTTTAGGTTTAGGGTTTGAGTTTAGGGTTTAGGGTTTAGAATTTAGGATTTAGGATTTAGGGTTTATGGTTTAGGGTTTAGGTTTAGTCTTTAGGGTTTAGTGTTAGGGTTTAGGGTTTAATGTTTAGGGTTTAAGGGTTTAGGGTTTAGGTTTTAAGGTATAGGGTTTAACGTTTATGGTTTAGGATTTAGGTTTAAGGTTTAGGGTATAGGATTAGGGTTAAGGTTTAAGGTTTAGGGTTTATAGTTTGGATTTAGGATTTAAGGTTTAGGATTTTGGTCTTAACATTTATTGTTTAGCATTTAGGGTTTAGGTTTAGGATTTAGCATTTATGGTTAGGGTTTAGGGTTAGGGTTCAGGGTTTAGGTTTTAAGGTTTAGTGTTTAGTGTTTAGGGTTTAGGGTTAAGGTTTAGGGTTTAGGGTTAAGGTTTAGGGTATAGGATTAGGGTTAGAGTTTAGGGTTTAGGGTTTAGGGTTTAGGGTGTAGGTTATAGAGTTTGGATATAGGGTTTGGGATTTAGGGTTTAGGGTTAGCGTTCAGGATTTAGGTTTTAAGGTTTAGGGTTTAATGTTTAGGGTTTAGGATTTAGGGTTAAGGTTTAGGGTATAGGATTAGGGTTAGGGTTTAAGGTTTAGAGTGTATGGTTTATAGTTTGGATTTAGGGTTTAGTATTTAGGTTTAGGGTTTGGTTTTACGGTTTTAGATTTAGCATTTAGGGTTAGGGTTTTGGGTTTATGGTTTAGAGTTTAGGGTTAAGGGTTTAGATTTTAGGGTTAAGGGTTTCGAGTTGTAGGGTTAAGGTTTAGGGGTTAGAATTTAGATTTTAGTTTTAAGGGTTTCGAGATTTAGGTTTAGGGTTTAGGGGTTAGGGGTTATGATTTAGTGTTTAGGGTTTAGTGTTTAGAGTTTAGGATTTAGGGTGTATGGTTTAGGGTTTAGGTTTAGAGTTTAGGATTTAGGGTTTAGGATTAGTGTATTGGGTTTAGGATATAAGATTTAGGGTTTATGGTTAGGGCATAGGGTTTATGGTTTATGGTTTAGGGTTTGTATTTAGGGTAATAGAGTTTTAGGGTTTAGGTTTAGGTTTAGGGTTTAGGGTTTAAGGTTTATGGTTTACAGTTTAGGGTCTAGTGTTTAAAGTTTAGGGTCTAGTGTTTAGGGTTTAGGGTTTAGGGTTTAAGGTTTAGGGTTTAAAGTTTAGGGTTTAGGGTTTAGGGTTTAGAATTTAGGATTTAGAGTATAGGGTATAGGTTTTAGGGTTTAGAGTTTGGCGTTAAGGGTTCCAAGTTTATGGTTTAGGGTTTAGAGTTTAGGGTTTAGGGTTTAGGGTTTAGGGTTTAGGGTTTAGGGTTTAATGTTTATGGTTTAAAGTTTAGAGTTTAGGGTTTAGGATTTAGGATTTAGAGCTTAGAGTTTAGGGTTTATGATTTGGTGTTTAAGGTTTAGAGCTTAGGGTTTAGGGTTTAGGATTTGTGGTTAAGGGTTTAGGGTTAGGGTTTAGGCTTTAGGTTTAGGGATTAGGGTTTAGGGTTAAGGGTTTGGGTTTTGGGTTTAGGGTTTCTAGTTTAGGGTTTATGTTTTACTGAATAGGGGTTTGGGTTATAGGTCTGGTTTAGGGTTTTGTGTTTAGGGGTTAGGGTTTAGGGTTTAGAGTTTAGGGTTTAGATTTTAGGTTTTAGGGTTTAGGGTTTAGGGTTTTGGGGTTAAGGTTTAGGGTTTAGAGTTTAGGATTTAGGATTTAGGGTTTAGGGTTTAGGATTTAGAAATTACGATTAGGGTTCAGGATTCAGGGTTAGGGTTTAGGGTTTAGAGTTTAGTGTTTAGAGTGTAGGGTTTAGAATTTAGGATTTAGGGTTTAGGGTTTAGGTTTTAAGGTTTATAGTTTGGATTTAGGGTTAACGATTTAGGGTTTAGGGTTTAGAATTTAGGGTTTAGGGTTGAGGGTTTAGTGTTTAGGTTTATGGTTTATGGATTAGGGTTTAGGTTTAGGGTTTGAGTTTAGTGTTTATGAGATTAAAGGGTTTAGGGTTTAGGGTTAGGGTTTAGTGTTTTGGGTTAGGGTTTGGGATTTTGGGTATAGAGAAGTGTTTGGAATTAACATTTAGGGTTTAGGGTTAGGCTTTAGTATTTAGAGTTAGGGTTTAGGATTTTGGGTTTAGGGTTTAAGGTTTAGTATTTGGGGTTGAGGTTTAGGTTTAGGGTTTAGGGTTTAGAGCTTAGGATTTTGGGTTTATGGTTTATGGTTTATTTTTAGGGTTTAAAGTTTAACGTTTAGTGTTTAGGATATAGGGTTTAGTGTTTAGGGTTTAGGGTATAGAGTTTAGGATTTAGGATTAAGGTTTAGGGTTTAGGGTTTAGTGATACGATTCTCACAAGAAGAATCACAAACAACAGCGGAAAACAATAAAGATAGAAGAAGAGACACAAGATAAGAAACAATTGGCAACTAAATGATGTATTAAATCCAATAACCTCCAATCTAGGTCCTAACAAGCACCTAATCCAGATAAATAGATAGACACAACAAGAGGAAACAAAGAGAAACCTATGGGTATGTTAAACCTAAAGACCTCACTTCGTTAATCCATGAAGAAGCATCTAACTCTTACGAAGACCTCAAGGGAATCGATATCCCAAGCAACCCATGTTTCTAAACAAGAATCAACAAAAGCTTTACGAAGCTTTCAAACATTCACACAAGGAGTTTTACGTTTACAATCCCAATAATCAAAATCAGTCCCCTTAAAATGAACCCTAAGACACCTATTTATAGTGTTAGGCATTATTACATAGATGGGCCCAAAAGTGACCAAAAAATGGGCCAATGGGCTAGCCAAGTTGGGCTCGTCAATTGGCTCAGCGATCCACCAAATGGGTTCGACGAGAACCCAGCTCATTGGCTTCTCCTTGGATGGAGTGTTGTACCTTTAGGTGGTTTGGGGTTCAAAGGGCGATGCGCCGAATGTCCTCCATGCTCGCCGAATGGGCAGCCTTTCTCTGCAGCTCATGGGATCAGTCGGCGATCCTGGAACCCTCGCCAAAGTGGCTAGCTTTGGTCGCCGAATGGAGAAACACTTTCTTTTACTCCTCCTTGCCTCGTTGGACCTCCCACTCTCCAAGTTATCAACTACACATGGTTTTGCTCATCTGGGAGCTCCTTTAAAGCACATTTCCCAAGACCACGAACCTCCTTCATTGAGAGTGATCCATCAATACGTTGAAATTCGTGAATGAATGGTTTAGGGAATCTGTATTGCATCATTATCCCCTTCTTGAAAAGGATTTGTCCTCGAATTCGTACCTTGCAAAACCATAGGGGAATCAAACAGTACAAAGATCCTCATGGCATGAGGGTTAGCATTAGCAATAACAATTTCATCACCATGCCAAGGATGCACAAATTTAACATAACCAAGCATTACAATTATCAACCAAGGGTTTGTAACCCATCAAAGTAAGAGATACTTGGCTAAGTAAGAAACATTGACCAAGGGGTAGAGAGAAGGAACCGATACACTTAAACAAATTTAGATGTAAGCCCTCATTGGTTCCACCTTCAAACAAGCACAAGACCTCCCTTATGTCAAGCAGCATATGAACACTCTCATACCTAAGTGCTAAGGCACAAGTAGTGTTGACCCAAATTAAGATCCCATCCAATGCACTAGAGAACTTCAAGAAAGTAAGTATTTCCCACCCAAATTGGTAAACATACCTCATTCAAGCACATTGGATCAAGTAATAACACCAAAGAAGAATCATGCAAAGGACAGATGGTGTTACTACCACATTCAGTACACTTAAAATGGACACCGGGGTCAAGTGGAAATGGATCGCATAGCATCGAGTCAAGGAGACTCTCATTTGCCCAATTTATACACTACTAACATAAGATATGTAACCAACACAAGTATGCGTATCATCATATGCAAGTAGGTAAAAGTGAGTCCTCGAATCCAAACCTGTAAAACCATATAGGTCATAAGCAAGAAGCTTATCCTCTTAGCATGATGGGTAGTACAAATGTTAGCACTTAAAACATTTAACCGAGAAGACTCAAATTCAAGGAACAACCAAACATCCGCTATTGTCATGGCTATTAAGCCCATAAATGGAGAAAAAGGACAGTGGTTATTCTTCTCAACAACATGGTAGTACCACCCAAAAGATGATACTCTCACCAGTTCAAATACCCTCAAATATCCATCGGGATCAAAAGGATAGAAGGTCCACAGAACTGGATCAAGTGCCTCTCCATTTATCAGGTGGCCACTCATTTCTCCCAACAACATACTCCACTCAACAAACATGAGCATCATCATATGTAAATAAGTAATAGATAAAGTTGTCTCTTAAGTCTACTTCCTCTATGGTGTTTTCATGGGTATGACTACTAATAGATTCAAACTCATGAGCCATACCATTGACAATTGAAACACACCAAGAAGAAGAGGTAATGGAGAAACAAACACCACCTTCCTCCTCATCACAATCCGTCCCTACAAGAGTACTCTCATCTTCCAAGAAGAGATTTCCATCTTTGAGAGGACAAGCTTCAAACCATAGTGGGTTACTATAAATAGTTATCAAGAACTATACTACTCTCATGATTCACACCACTAGGTACATCACTAGGAGTGATTTCATTATCTTCAAATAATATATTGTACTTAAAGATGGGATGATCAACCACTCGGGAAGAAATAAAACATGCAAGTTCACCCTCAAAAAGATACATATCATTCTTCGAAGCATTTTCAAGCACATGATCTCTATGAGCAAAGAAAGCAATCGGATCTTCCATAAAAGATAAGCCCATAGAGTCACTCATATTCCATTGATCAACATTATCATTAGTACCACCACATTGAGGTTTCTTAATCACATTACAAGAACCCTCAACCAGTGAACTACACTCACAATCAGGTTGATCAACACAATTATCACCAAATAATGTACTATCTTTCAAAGCATAGGTGTCAACACTGGGTGGACACAAATCGATCTTACTAGAGGAATCAATTCGGTCATCAATAGGATCAACTAGTGTGACCACACTCTCAACAAGCACATTATCAGCACATGGTAAAGAAGCAATAGGCTCACATAAAGACAAGCTAACATTTAGTCTTTGTTCATTTACAATGGAAAATGTGCTAAGTTTAGCTATTGTACCTTGACGCCCGCAAGAAAGATCTTCTTTACCTTGAATGGACAATCCCTTAGAAATGTCCAGACAGCCCACAAGCGTATCCATTGAAAGGGCTTCACGAGGATCCTGCAAAAGGAAAGAAATAGAATGGGAAGGGGAAGAGTTAGCCAGGTTAGCTTGCAACTCATGATTCTTTTGTGAGGCAAGGATCAATGCACTTTCGACTCCCACGTCCTCCCTTATTTCTTTGTGCTCAGCCAATAACAACTTTGCCTTTCCTTTCAACGTCCTCTTTTCTCCTTTTCCTTGGGCCTCAGCCTCCACATGTCCCTCCTCCTTTTTCCTTTTATCCCTCAACTCATCCATCTTTCGATACAACTCTATGACTTGGGATGGTGACATCGGCTTAAGGACATATTTACAACCCATCGACATGATTGTGTAGGTGTTGTTCCTTCCATCATGTGTTAACGCGTGGCTGTGTTGCCAAGGCATACCGAGTAGTACATGACTAGCTCGCATGGGAATCACATCACCAAAATGAGGTCCAACTCGGCGACCTAGCTGCCCAAAGGGCGAGGCGCCGAGTGGAAAGGGCGATCCAAGTCGGGATTCGCCCAAATTCTTCAAGCTGCAACTGCAAGGCTCTGAAAATTTAACCTTGGTGGTCCCCTTCTCTTCCTTGGCCTTTAGTAATTACCCTTTTTGGTAAATTTTCTTTTCACAAACACTTTAACACTTTATCTTTCTTCATTTTCTGAATCAAACACTTCCTTTTTCAAATATTCCCTTCTTTAAGATTTGAATATTCTTCAAGAACTTCAAGAACACTATGAAGACCCATAATAAAACCCAGAAGATTTTTAGCTCAGAATTTCACAAAACTTTAGGTGAATTCTCTCCTTGATATAGGGAACAAACCCCAATACTTCTTAGCACTCAATTCCTTGCCAAAACTTCCAGATTTAAAAACCCACTTCATCTTCTTCAAAGCTTCTTCAACCAACAATGGTGGAAACTTCAATAGTGAACCAAACCCTATCAAATCTCAGTCCTAGCTCTAAATAGGTTAGGGAACACTAATCTGACCTTGGAAACCCCAACGAAGACTCAAATCAACAAGACCCATTTGTCAAATTCTTCAAAAAATGAGTTGAATAATTATTTTTGTGTAGAAACAAACCCAAGACTTAGAATCGTAGGTACGATACTAAACTTGGCTCTGATACCAAATGATACGATTCTCACAAGAAGAATCACAAACAACAGCGGAAAACAAGAAAGATAGAAGAAGAGACACAAGATAAGAAACAATTGGCAACTAAAGAATGTATTAAATCCAATAACCTCCAATCTAGATCCTAACAAGCACCTAATACGGATAAATAGATAGACACAACAAGAGGAAACAAAGAGCAACCTATGGGTATGTTAAACCCAAAGACCTCACTTCGTTAATCCAACAAGAGGCACCTAACTCTTACGAAGACCTCAAGAGAATTGATATCCCAAGCAACCCCCATTTCAAACATTCACACAAGGAGTTTTAGGTTTACAACCATAATAATCAAAATCAGTCCCCTTAAAATGAACCCTAAGACACCTATTTATAGTATAAGGTATTATTACATAGATGGATCCAAAAGTGACCCGAAAATGGACCAATGGGTGAGCCAAGTCGGGCTCGGCGATCCACCAAATGGGTTCGACGAGAACCCTTCTCATTGGCTTCTCCTTGGATGACTTGCTGTAACTTTCGGTGGTCTGGGGTTCAAAGGGCGATGCGCCGAATGTCCTCCATGCTCGCCAAATGGGCAGCCTTTCTCTACAGCTCATTGGATTAGTCGACGATCCTAGAACCCTCGCCAAATTGGCTGGCTTTGGTCGACGAATGGAGCAACACTTTCCTTTGCTCCTCTTTTCCTCGTTGGACCTCCCACGCTCCAAGCTATCAACCACACAGGGTATAGCTCAACTCGAAGCTCCTTTAAAGCATAGTTCCCAAGCCCACGAACCTCCATCCTTGAGAATGATCCATCAATACGTTGAAATTCGTGAATGAATTGTTTGGGGCAATCTGTATTGCATCATTTAGGGTTTAGGTTTAGGGTTAAAATTTAGGATTTAGGGTTTAGATTTTAGGATTTAGTGTTTAGGGTTTCGGGTTTAGGGTTTAGAGTTTAAGGTGTAATGTTTTGGGGTTTAGGGTTTAGTGTTTATGGTTTAGGGTTTATAGTTTAGGGTTTAGGACTTAGTGTTTAGGGTTTAGGGTTTAGGGTTTAGGGTTTTGGGTTTAGGGTTTAGGGTTTAAGGTTTAGGGTCTAGGGTTTAGGGTGTAGGGTGTAAGGTTAGGGGTTAGGGGTTAGGGTTTAGGGTTAAGGGTTTAGTGTTTAGGGTTTAGGGTTAAGGATTTAAAGTTTAGGGTTTAGGGTTTAAGGTTTAGAGTTTAGGATTTGGGGTTTAGAGTTTAGAGTTTAGATTTAGGGTTTAGGGTTTAGGATTTAGAGTTTGTATTTAGAATGTAGGGTTTAGGTTTGAGTTAGGATTTAGGGTTTAACATTTAACGTGTAGAGTTTAGTATTTAGGATTTAGGTTTAGGGTTTAGGATTTAGGTTTAGGGTTTAGGGTTTAGGGTTTAGGGATGTGGGTTTTTAGGGTTTAGGGTTTAGGATTTAAGATTTAGATTTTAGGATTTAGGGTTTTAGGGTTTAGGTTTAGAGTTTAGGGATTAGGGTTTAGGGTTAGGGTTAGGATATAGGGTATAGGGTTTAGGGTTTATAGTTTATGGTTAAGAGTTTAGTATTTAGGGTTTAGGGTTTAGAGTTTAATGTTAAGGATTTAGGGTTTAGAGTTTTGGTTTTAGGGTTTAGAGTTTGGGGTTTTAAGTTGTAGATTTAGGGTTTAGGGGTTAGAGTTTAGGGTTTTAAGTTGTAGGTTTAGGGTTTAGGGGTTAGTATTTGGTGTTTAGGGTTTAGGGGTTAGTATTTGGTGTTTAGGGTTTAGGGGTTAGTATTTAGTGTTTAGGGTTTAGAGCTTAGGATTTCGGGTTTAGGATTTAGGATTTAGGATTTAGGGGTTTAGGGTTTGGGTTTAGGGTTTAGGGTTTTGGGTTTAGAGTTTAGGATTTAGGGTTTAAGTTTTAGATTTTAGGATTTAGGGTTTAGGATTTAGGGTTTAGGGTTTAGTGTTTGGATTTAGGGTTTAGGGTTTAGGGTTTAGGGTTTGGATTTAGGGTTTAGGGTGTAGGTTTGTATTTAGGGTTTAGGGTTTTGGTTTTAGATTTTAGGATTTAGGGTTTGGGGTTTTAGGGTTTAGGTTTAGTGTTTAGGGCTTAAGGTTTAGGGTTAGGGTATAGGGTATAGTTTAGGGTTTAAGGTTTAGGGTTTAAGGTTTAGAGCTTAGTTTAAAGTTTAGGATTAAGATTTAGGGTTTAGGGTTTAGAGTTTTGGATTAAGATTTAGGGTTTAGGGTTTAGGGTTTAGAGTTTAGGATTAATATTTAGGGTTTAGGATTAAGAGTTTAGGGTTTCAGGTTTAGAGTTTGGACTTAGGGTTTAGGGTTTAGATTTAGGGTTAGAGTTTAGGGTTTAGGTTTAGAGTTTAGGATTTAGGGTTTAGGGTTTATAGTTTAGGGCTTAGGGTTAAGAGTATAGGGTTTAGGTTTGAAGGTTTAGAGTTTAGGGTTCCAAGTTTATTATTTAGGGTTTAGGGTTTAAATATTAGATTTTATGGTTAAGGGTTTAGGGTTAGGCTTTTGGATTTAGGATTTAGGGTTTAGGGTTTAGGGTTTAGGGTTTAGAATTTAGGGTTTAGGGTTTAGGATTTAGGGTTTAGGGTTTAGGGTTTAGGGTTTAGGATTTAGGGTTTAGGGTTTAAATATTAGATTTTATAGTTAAGGGTTTAGGGTTAGGGTTTTGGATTTAGGATTTAGGGTTTAGGGTTTAGGGTTTAGGGTTTAGAATTTAGGGTTTAGGGTTTAGGGTTTAGAATTTAGGGTTTAGGGTTTAGGGTTTAGGGTTTAGGGTTTGAAGTTTAGGGTTTAAGGTTTATGGTTTAGGGTTTTGGGTTTAAGGTTTAGGATTTAGGGTTTAGGGGCTAGGGTTAAGGGTTTAGAGTTTAGGGTTTTGGGTTTAGGAATTAGGGTTCCAAATTTAGAGTTTAGGATTTATAGCTTAGGGTTTAGGATTTAGGGTTTAGGTTAAGGGTTTAGGATTAAGGGTTTAGGGTTTATAGTTTAGGGTTTAAGGCCTATGGTTTAAGATTTAGGGTTTAGGGTCTAGGGTTTAGTGTTTAGGGTTTGGAGTTAGTGTTTAGGGTTTAGGGTTTTTGATTAAGTGTTTAGTCTTTATAGTTTATGATTTAGTGTTTAGGGTTTACTATTTGGGGTTTAGAGTTTATGGTTTAAGTTTAGGGTTAAGGATTAATGGTTTAGGGTTTGGGGTTCCAAGTTTAAGGTTTAGGGTTTAGGATGTAGGGTTTAGGCTATTCGAATTAGAGGTTAGGATTTAGGGTTCATGGTTCGAGTTTAGGGTCTATGGTCTATGTTTTTGGGTTTAGGGTTTAGTTTTAAACTTTAGGGTCTAGGGTTCTGGGAGTTAGGGTTTAGAGTTTGGATTTAAAGTTTTAGGGTTTATGATTAAGGGTTAGGGTTTAGGGTTTAGGGTATGAGTTTTAGGGTTTAGGGTTTAGAGTTTAAGGTTTACTGTTTGTGGTTTAGGGATTAGGATTTAACATTCTTTTTAAAAAATAAAATAAAAAATTAATGACCCTTGGGGGGTCAGGATTTAAGATTTAGAGTTTAGGTATTAGGGTTTATGATAAAGGTGTAGGTTTTAGGATTCAGGGTTAGGTTTTAGGTTTTAGGTTTTAGTTTTAGGGATTAGGGTTTAGGGTTAAGCATTTAGGGTTTAGGATTGAGGATTTAGGGTTTATATTTAGGTTATAGGTTTTAGGGTTTTGGGTTTAGGATTTAGGGTTTAGGGTTAAGGTTTAGTGATTAGGGTTTAGGGTTTTGCATTTAGGGTTTTGGGTTGAGTGTTTAAGATTAGAGTTTAGGGTTTATGGTTTACGGTTTGGGGTTTAGGTTTTAGGTTGTATGGTTTAGGGTTTTGGGTTATAGGTTTATGGTTTAGGGTTTAGGACTTATGGTTTAGGGTTTAGGGTTTATGGTTTAGAGTTGAGGATTTAGGGTTTAGTTTAAAGGGTTAGTGCTTAGGTTATAGGGTTTAGGGTTTCATGTTGCAGTTTACGGTTTAGGGTTTAGTGTTTAGGGTTTAGGTTTAGGGTTTTGAGTTGTAGGTTTAAAATTTAGGGTTTAGGATTTAGGAGTTAGGATTTAGGATTGAGGGTTTAGGGTTTAGGGTTTAAGGTTTAGAGTATAAGGTATAGGTTTTAGGGTTTAGAGTTTAGAGTTAAGGGTTTAGGGTTTAGGGCTCCAAGTTTATGATTTAGGGTTTAGAGTTTAGGATTTATGGCTAAGGGTTTAGGGTTTATGGTTCAGG
>JAJOOO010015809.1:0-15112 GCA_029582685.1 Solanum piurae | reverse complement strand
GAAATTGCATTTTTTTTTTATAAATGGTTTCTTTTAATAATTCTTTTTCAATCAATAATTCATATAAAAAATGCATTTAATTTTTCTTGTGACATAATACTCAAGATTTATCAAACTTCTAATTATTTTTCCTTTAATATTATTTTTTCAAAATCGTATTTAATAGTTTTCTTATGAAAAACCTATAATCTATTATTGCTAAATTAAATGAGGCCCTCAAATTTGTGGGCCTAAAATGGTTGCCTTTTTCTTATAGGGCAGAGTCGCCCCTGACAATGGTGCACCCGTCTTTTTGAAATCCTGAATTCGCCTCTGCTTGTGGGTCATGCATTACCTGATCTCCAATCGTAACAAAATAGGAGGGTTTCCCAGTGATACTATGGCTAACACCAAAAATGGAGTTTGAGTGCTGACATGCGTCGTGCCACGACGTTAACTAAGGCGCTGCTTGGGAGGCAACCCAAGGTTTTAACTGCTTTTATTTATGTTGTTTTGGTAAAACAATGGTGTGTTGTTTGTGCATGTTGAAGTGTGGAAGGTGTTCGAAAAAGTGTACGGTGGCGAGCAATAAGCCCAATCGGTGAATCGCTGAGGAGGTCGGTGAGCCCGACCTATTCCGCCGTTTGACTCAAGACATTCAAATCGGAGTTTGTAAAACTCAGCGAGCTCAAGAAATTATTGGTGATTCACCGATCCTATTGTTGGCCCCGATGAGGACTGTCGTTTGGGGACCACATTAACTGGAGGTCCTGTAAAACTCGGTGAGGTAAATGACTACTCAGCTAAACGTCGAGAGGTTCGACGATTATGACTAATGTTGCCCAATGGGCAAGAACTGGATGATTTTTCAGGCCACAGGTTTAAAAATTCTAATTCATTCACTTTCCCTCACTTTCTATCTTTTCAAACTCACATCTTCACTCTAGTTTCTATATTTCTTGTGTTGTTGGAATATTATTAGTGTTGATTTGTGCTCAGAGTTGGATTACATTACCTCCTAGCATTTCAAAGTTCTTCGATCAGCATAAAAGGTTGGTTTTCCCGAACCCCGAGGCTATTTTGAAAAAAATTGTTCAGGCTATTTTGAAAAAAATTGTTCTCTTATGCAAATTGGCTTATTGAATTGATGTGTGCTTGGCCTCTCTGATAGATTTAGGTTGTTGAAATGCCAAATTTGATTTGTAAATCCTGTCTATCTTATCTTGATCTTTGTGCCCCTTTTTGTTGCGCGTAAAAATAAGTTAATTATTATGGGGTTGTGCATGCGTGGTGTTTATCATGATTAAGAGTTATGGGTCTGAACTTAATTGTCCTATTGCATAGTTTAATTTTGTTTGCGGAGGTTGCAGGAGTGAAGTCAAGAAGATAGATGGGAAATAGGCACGATGGGCCAATTGGTGAACTGGGTAGAGCTCGCCAAACCACTCATCGGTTCACCTAATGACCCCATCTCGCCTTTAATTTCATGCTACGTGAGTTATGGATTCTGTAAATTTTGGTGAGAAGTCTCTGATTGCCAAAAGCATTTAGTGACTCATCAAAAGTTTCCTCGATCGCCGTTTGTCTGCACCCCCGAACCTTTATTGCACTGTATCTTTCTGTGGATAAAACCCTGCTCGCCAAAGCAACTCAGCAATTTGTCGATCTATTCGGCGAGATAATCTGCAATTGTGTCCCTATGAAGTTGATTTAGTTGTTTTAACTTCTTCCCAAGGTAAAACAAAAGGGATTAGAATCAACGTGGATGTAGCTGCATCCAGAAGCAAGGTTGCTAAACTTTCCACAATTGGTGGGAAAGGCAAGGGCAAATATAAGACCCTTGAACTATCAGATGCAAGCACTGACAGTGATGGCTTTAATAAAAATGACCCCAACCAATATGAAAGCGAAGATGTGGGTTCTGATGAGGATGATCTGTTAATGGAACAGAGGGCTAAGCGGCGAACTAAGAAGCTGAATGATCCATCCAGGGTCAGGAATACCCTGCCTATCATTCCTACATCTCTAGTTCCAGAGTAGGCAATGGTGTTAGCACGTCCAATACAGGGTCCTCCGCCTAAGTCAATGAATCGAGTAAAAGCTGAGGGGCTGAGAACAATTATGGAGGAAAAGCGGTTGTCCATAGACGTGGTTATAGACAGGCACCCAGAGGTAATGGAATTCTTGAGATACCATAAGTTCCAAATATTCACCAAGCCTCGCAGCCGTTACATTCCAAACTGGGTAAGAGAGTTCTACAGTGCATACAGTGAACTAATACCCCAGAAAAAGCAGCTAGTAGCAGCCTTCAAAGAAGTGGACTATGTAGTTGTTAGAGGCAGGAAGGTGAAGTGTGATAGTGAGGCGATTAACGTGGTCTTGGGCATGTCCACGAATATTGGGGATCACTGCTAGCACTTTATCAGAACAAAGAAGCTGGATGAGATGAAAGAGTGGTTAGCCCCACTAATTTCAGACGAGACTTCAAAGCGGTTGGCTGAAGGAGTTTCAATTGAAAAGAAAGAACAAAACATAGAAGCAAGGTTCTGGTTCTGTTTTATCAGTAGCACAATCATGCCATCCAAGAATGATTCGATTTTTTGCCTTGCCAAGGCAGCTTGCCTAGGAGGCAGCTTGCCTAGGTTGCATCATAGAGAAAATGCGGATAAGCTTGGGTGAATTCATCGCTTCAGAGATACTCATGAGTGCAAGGCAGAGCGAGACCTCACTTCCATTCCCAGTATTGTTCACAACATTATGCAAACAAGCTCGGGTACCTCGGGATGCCAAGAACAATGTCAAAATGATGCCCACAGCCTCTACTGATATTCGGAGGATCGAAGCCGAGTACCTGAAGGATCAAGCAGAAAGGAAGAAGGCAGCGTTGGTGGAGTTAGTAAACATAGAATCATCACCTGTAGAGGCACATCTAGGTTCTTCTACTGCTGCACGGTCTCCCAGACCTACTGTTGTTGCTTCTTTTTCCCGGTCTTCACTCACCCAGTCTTCCCTACTCCGGATGGGATAGCTTTCCCTTTCTACTAACCTTCAGTCTAGAGGCCTTTGTTCCAATCATGATCCAGATTGCCTTAGCTGATGCTGTGACACCTATGAATACTACATTTATGCCCTAGTGGCCATGATAGCGGTGTGTGAGCACAACCAAAGGGCCACAGAGGAGGTGATGACTTTAAAAGCTGTTATTGCTGAGCTGCGAAAATATGTAGACCACCTGATGTCCACCGTTGTATCCATGGTCTTCGGAATAGTGGAAATTCCAGATGTACCTGAGATGCCTCAGACCACCATTGACATGGGGATAGAGCGGAGCAGACAATCGATTTTGAGTCAGAAGCAGAGACTGATGAAGAGATGCATGAGGAGACTGAGGGAGCTGCAGATGAAGACCTGACCGAGATGGAAGCAATTATGATAGATTCTTTTGTGCAAGCTTCCTTAGCACCTGTCACTGGATTCAGCGAAGCAGGTCCTTATGGAGTAACTCTAGGCACGGAAGCCCAGACATATGGTGCGACAGATTAGCCAGGATCATCTCTTTACCTCATTCTCTGTCTTTCTTTATTTTACATTTTTCATTCTGTGTTATTTGAATTTGAGGACAAATGATTTTTATTTGTGGTGGGGTGAGGCCCACCTTTGTGTGCTATTGATATTCGTGTTTTGTTCATAATTGGGTTGTGAGCTTGGATGTTGTTTAAATATTGTTTCTGTGAATGTTTGAGCTTATGGCTATACTATTTATGTGGATGTTGAGCTTATGGCTCCTTTTATTTTAAATTGCAAATTTATTTTGACCCGTCCGAAAATTTTGCCACCTCTAGTGTGTTGAATGTGGCTGTTCTTTTGAAAAAATTAATTCTCGGTTCCGGTCAATACCGATGACTTGAATAGTACTCTCAATCGAATGAACATGAATGTGTGGCTACGATGAGGCCAAAGGAAGTTGCGTAGATAATATGTGAACTCTTTCCATCTTGTTAGAAGTAGCCTAGTATCGAGTTGAGTGTCTTGTGATGATCATTGCACACTAGAGAATGTGTGGAGTCTTGTTTGACTGTAGTGTCAATGCCTAGAGTGATGAGATTACTTTGAACCATGCATGATAGATCCTAGAATTTTCCCCGTTAGTCTGATCGACGAAGTAAGGCTATCTCTTGATATGATCTTAGGAAACTTTGAAGAGTGTGAGCCAATTTGACATATACCTCTTTGTGGCCTACCTTGTGAGTGTGTTACACTTTCTTGAACACCCCTTGAACCTTACCTTTCTTTGGAAGAAACTTGATGCAAACATAACCTTTCTTTATCCACTACCTATAATCCTCATGAAGTTGTGGTTAGTTAAATAGCCAACTTAGGACAAAAGCCTAAGTTGGGGGTGTGGTGAAAAGAAAGGGTAAATCAAGAAGTGCAAGAAAGTCCTTCTTACCCATGGTTTTTGAGAAAAATGGATCCCCACCATACAAAAAAAAAAAGAGGAAAGAAAGAAAAAAAAAGAAAAAGAATGAAAAAGAAGTGGAATAAAGTTGTGAAAATACAAAGAAAATGGGGTTTCAAAAAATCCATGGGAAGTGTATAATAGGATGACTTATGAGCACTGAAGAAAATGATAAAGGAAAAGGAAATGAAGTGTTGTGAGTACCACAATTAGTGAGGATTAAAGTCACTGAGCCTAAATGACCATAACTTTGCACTCAGCCCCATTACAAGCCTTGAAAAGACCTTTTTGATCTTGAGTGAGCTAAAACAAAAGTGGATCGGAAAATACGAGCAACTTATGGGTGAAAGCATGCATTGTGTTCTTCCTTATGAGAGTGAGTGTTGCATTTAATTCCAGAACTTTAAATGATTAAACCTTTGTGTGTGAAATTGGAATCATTCCTTGTGTGAGGGCATTTGACCACTTTGGTTGAGCTTGAACTTGAATTTAAAGCAATTATTGTGAGCATGAGATTCTTTGATATTGGTGAGTCACAACTTGAATCTTTGAGTGCACATTTGATCTTTGCAAAAGTGACTTAAGTCTTATTGTGTGCATTCATGATTGAGTCTTGTGTAGCACTGTTCGAGACCTCCTTTTTGAACGACTGAACTTGAGTTTGCTTGAGGACAAGCAAAAGTTTAAGTTTGGGGTATTGATGAGTCCACAAATTGGTCTCATTTAGGGCAATATTTTGGTAGAATTAGTGTCCTCAAATGCATGTTTTGTCTCAATATCTGATGAAAACCCTTAAGTTTCAGGTATTTGAAGTTTGGGGGAAACCATGGACACTACTTAGCAAAAAGGAACAAAAGTGGTTGAAACAACAAATAAATGAAGTCCTGAGGATCGCCGAGTCCAGTTGGCGAGTCGCCGTTGAGCCTGGAGATCACCTTTTGTTCCGGTGTGCTGAGCCCTGAAGGAAAGGATCAAATTGATGGATAAAAGGAGCAGTCGGAGTGTCGTCGAGCAGTTTCGCAAAGTAGTACTATGTCGCCCAATGATCCAAACACGACGATGCCGAAGGATAGAGCAAGACGGCGATGAAACCTACCAAAGGGTTGATCGCCGAGTTGATCGACGATCCCGACTAACGACACCGAATGATCCATTGCAGCACAAATTTTTGAAAACTATAAATACTCGTCGAGAATTATTATTTAGAATTTTATTTTAGCTTTGAAAAGTAATATTTTCAGACTTAGCTTCTATTTTTGAGTTCTAAGTTGGGAAAGGGTTTTGAAGAACTTGAAGGTTCAAAGGGTTTCAACTCCAAGATTTTGGACTTGGGTCTTGTGGATTCTTCACTCTTGACTTGTTTTGAGACTTAAATCTTCATAGCCATTTGAATGCAAACTCATTTTGGTATAAATTTCTATCTCTTTAGCATGTCTAACTAAAACCCCAATTCTTGGGGTGTGATTTTGTGATTATGGGTTAGATTATCTGTTAGGTCTTGCTTGTTGGTGGTTTATTTGTTGATTTGATGTGATTTCATTTAGTAGTTGTGGTGGAACTTAATGAAATTGTAGTTAAAAATACGATTTCATCTTTGTGTTTTCGGCTTTCTCGAGAGAGAGGTCGTAAAACTAAGACTACTAAATTGATGGCCGGTGGGAGTGGATCGACTTGAGGTTCAACTCAAGAGAGTGATCCTAGTCTGATTCCCACACACTTATCTCGAGAGAGTGAGTGGGCTAAGGCGGAGGTTGTTCTTCATGCGACAAGTGGGTGTCCGAGAGGAACCCACTTGATTCGGGGTAAGTTGCTCGAGAGAGAATTTACCCCACTATAGTCTAGCCTAGTGACAAATATTCAATGAATTTACTACCAAAAGCATGTACCCAATGATTTAGTCTATCCCGTATTCCTGTCATATCCCAAGAATCCTGTATCCTTGATTAGTACTTTTTGTATTTTTGTTGTTTTTGCTTACTTGTGACAAACCCCCATCGTTAATTGACCCTTGCGTCACCTTCTATATTTATCATGTTTATATTCGATAATGTTTTTATCTATGACTAATTAGAACTAAATTTTATTTTTCTATTAATTTTCACCACCACTCCCTTGGGACTTGACCCCAACCCTTGGTTGGGTTATTATACTACTGCACGATCGTAGACACTTGTATTGGAAGTTGTGTCTTGATTACGCAAACATCAGTTGTTCTTGTGCGAATTTGAGTATCGGTTATGATCAATACCGATGACTTAAATAGTGCTCTTAATTGAATGAAATAAATGTGCGGCTACGATGAGGCCAAATGAAGTTGCATAGACAATATGTGTGTAACACCCTAGAAATCTAACGAACTAAGCTAGAGCCTAACATGTAAACTAGTAGCCTAAATGGGGTTGAACGTTAAGATTAGAGTCCTAAAATAACCTCCCTAAGTTAGTACTGATGTTTTAGTCCCTAAACGTCAAGGCATGGCCCCCCCAAGGACTCCCCAAGGGTCCTTAGGAGGACCAAGGGACTGCCCAAAAAGCTGTCAAAAACAACATGACCCTCGAAATGGGCACCCATGCCCCGTGGGTGGAATCACGCCCCGTAGGTGGGGGTCGTGAGTCCAGGCTAGATCTCCCTCAACTCTCCAAAAGTCTCTGTCTAAGCTATGACCATGCAGTATGGTCGGTAGACCCACTTATGTCCCGTGGGTGGGGTCTCGTGAGTGGGAGGCTTGAGTTGGCCAAAAGAAGGGGCTGCAAACCCAAACCACGGACCTGCTGGACGGGGCGTGAGCCCACCTATGGTCTGTGGGTGGTGGGAGTAGATCCCCCCTGCAAAAGCTGCTAAATATCGACCAAGGCTTAGTCAAAGACATAAATTCCAAACCTTATTATATTACTATGGGGTCATTTTAATTCA
The DNA here is from genome assembly GCA_029582685.1 of Solanum piurae. Lineage (NCBI taxonomy): Eukaryota > Viridiplantae > Streptophyta > Magnoliopsida > Solanales > Solanaceae > Solanum > Solanum piurae. The sequence continues at coordinate 7,761 of JAJOOO010015809.1, read as the reverse complement.
TTTATTTAGACATATAAAAGTAGTTTTAACTATTAACCAACTCTTTTAAACCTCATAACTCACTAGACTCATATCATAATCAACTCCCCTCTCCAAATATTCTCTCTCTAGAAACTCCATTGAAGAGCTAGAACAAGGTCAAGCTTAGGGTTCAAGGAGCAACCTTTCTTCTTCAATTTCATGTGGGATCTCCAATCAAGGTATGGTAGCCTTGATTTATGGATAGTTTCCTTCCATAAAGGCCTTCAAAACTCTATTTCTCAAAGTTAAAATTCTCCAAAACCTAGGGTTTTCAATCTATGGCAGGATTCACTTCCAAAATGATCTCATTGTGTTTATTGTCTTATATTATGATCCAATTGATGAATTACTACTGTTTTCCTAAAGGAATAATCCAAGAATCCATGAATTCCTAGGTTTCCCTAAATTGGGTCTTGAAGCATGAATATGGGTCTTTGTTAGTAGATTGTGTTCGAATTATGAATGTGATGGATTGCTTACTTGGATTAGGTTATTATAAATGTTCAATGATGTAATTTTAGAGATATTGATGAATCATGATCCAAGACCCTTGTAGAGCAATTTGTGAGGATTTTTCCTATGTTGATGAGGATTGTCTATAAGTTTATGATTCACTTAGAAATTGAAGACTCAATGACTATGGTGTAATTGTGGTATTGATTTGAAGATCACCTTCCCATATAACCTTACACATGATTATGCATGAAGTATGTATGTTTATGATAAGCTTGTTGTGTTTATTGAAAGGCTATTCTCATGAACACACTATGAATATGATGTGAAAGGTTTACTCACATGTTGATGATTCTAAGGTTGAAAGGACATTCTCACCTAATGAATCTATGAGATCTTATGATATTATGTTGGTTTGAGTCCCTAGTGCATTCTCTCATGAACATGAACTTAAGTAAAGACTTAATATGAATTTAAAGGTAATTATGCTTAGCATCGAGTGGATATGAGTATGAGATGGGTTCCTTCACGCTAGTAGTCCTGGTTCCCAATATGGTTATCTCATGATATGGAAACCTCCACGTTAGTAGTCCAGGTTTTTTAGTAGAAATCTCCTTATCCCATAACTATGTGCCCACATAGGTCTTTAGCTAGTGGATCCACCTAAAAGCTAAAATTTACGTTATACCTTAGGCAAGTAGAGTACCTCTTTACGGTGTGGGGGTAGAACACCATATTCCATGTAGCTCACATGGTCTATGTCGGTTAAGTCTATTTCCCTATATGATAAGAATACGAATATGACAAGAATATGAACTATAACTATGACTTCTTAAGAGGTACTACTTCGTATGAGTGGGGGTATGGGACTCCATTTGTGTATTGCACAAGTAGGCTTCAAGAGTGGTTGTGGTAAGGTTCTCCTATGCTATGATGACTTATGAATTATGCATGTATGATATGTGTTGTTGTTAAGGATGACATTACTTTCCACAAGTTAGGAATATGAATATTTCATTGTCTATGAATGTTGGCTAATGATGAGGCCATGGTAAGATATGTATGATGTTGGTGATCTAAAAGTAATACTTGGCAATTGGTAGGGTTATGGGATCCTGCCTTTGCATTGCACTAATATAGCTTTGGGTTGCTTATGATATGGTTTGAGATATGTTTCTTCATCAATGTGCATGATGTCTTTTAAACTTGATAAATGTATGGTTTGAAGTAAATGTCCCCTTTTAAGCATGTTTTTAAGGATTTTTATGCATGGCTTTCATACTTAGTACATCATTTGTGGTAACCCATATTTCTGTACATTTTCTTATAAGTGTAGGTTCCAGTCGTTGAGGTATACTTCTCTTTTCAAGTAGAGATTGGGTTGACTATTCTCCAAGCTTGGTGAGTCCTCATGGTTTGAGGACAAGACATTATTCATTTCTAGTTCCGTTTGTACTTTCTATTTTCAAGACTATATTGTAAAAAGGGCTATGACCTTAAGATTGTATTAGATTGTATTAGATGGTGATTGATACGAGGTCTAGACTCTTATACTTCTTTTATGAAAGAGACTTCTATTGCAAAAGTTTTAAATTCCTCATTATTTCTATTACCTATGTTTATGATTATGCTAAGGGCTTGTATGAGACACCTTCGGGGTCGAGTACATTGTGTTGCATCTAGGGGGTAACCCTGGGTTGTGGCAAACTTAGTATTAGAGAACAATGTTTAGAATTATTCTAGGATGATGTCTCATGAACCACGTCTAAGTAGAGTCTTGTTCATCAGTGTGAAGTGTGCCACACTTATGAATGAGAGGCTATAAGATGCTTAGGAAATCTCACCTCTTTCATTACTCTTTAGTCCTGCCTTAGTTTTTTAACTCTATGAAGTCTTTTTCCTAACCCATTTCTTGTGTCTACAGGATCTGAATACATGAAGGGAAACCGCTAGAAGGATGGAAGAGGAGATTGTGAATGAGGGAGTTCCTCAAGGTCCTCAAGAGCCTCAAGATCCTCAAGTTCCTACTGATGAGGGGCTATGACAAATGTGGAAATAAGGTCGGCTCTCCAAACATTGACTCATGCTTTAATGGCTCAAGTCAATAGGGATGCTAGAGCTCATGTGAACCCTAATGAGAGCACCGTGTCTTCAAGGTTGAGAGATTTCACAAGGGTGAACCCTCTTAAATTCTTTGGTTCTAAAGTGGGTGAAGACCCTCAAGAGTTCGTGGAAGAGGTCTACACGATAATTGATGCTATGGGGGTGACTTCTAGAGAGAAAGCGGAGCTAGCCGATTATCAATTGATGGGAGTGGCTCAAGTATGGTATACACAATCAAAGAGAAATAGGCCGGAGGGAGTGGGTCCCATAGGTTGGGAAGTGTTCAAGAAAGCATTTCTTGATAGGTTTTTTCCCCGTGAGAAGAGGGAAGCCAAGGTGGAGGAATTTATCAACCTTTTTCAAGGAGGTATGGGTGTTGAAGAATATTCTCTAAAGTTTACCGAATTGTCAAAGTATGCTCCATCCTTGGTGGCGGCGCCTAGAGATGAGATGAGTAGATTTGTAACAGGTGTGTCTAGTTTGGTAAGAAAAGAATGTCGTTCGGCTATGCTTCATGACAACATGGATATATGATGAGTCCACAAATTGAACTCATTCAGGGCTATATTTTAATAGAAATTGTGTCCTCAAATACTTATTTTATCTCAATATCTGATGAAAACACTTAGGTTTCAGGTATTTGAAGTTTAAAGGAAATCATGAATACTACGTCGCAAAAAGGAACGAAAAGGGGCTGAAAATAATGACAAAATGAATGCATGAGGATCACCGAGTCCAGTTGGCAAGTCGCTGAAGGGTCTCACTTCGCATTTTGTTCCAGTGTGCTGAGCCCTGAAAGAAAGGATCAAATCAGTGGAAAAAGGGAGCAATCGGCGCATCACTGAGGAGTTCCACGTAGCATTAATATGTCACCCAATGACACAGAGCACGACGATGTCGAAGGATGGTGCAAGACGGCAATATACTGCACCTAAGGGTGAATTACCGAGTCGATCGGCGATTCCGACTAATGTCGTTGAATGATCCGCTGCATCACAAATTTTTGAAAACTATAAATACTCGTTAAGATATTATATTTTAGAATCAAATTTTTAGTGTGGAACAATTAATATAATTTTTAGTACTTTTTATTTTTGCTTTGAGTTTGAAAGGGTTTTGGAAACTTGAAGAAGAAGAGGGTTTCATCTCCAAGGATTTGGACTTGGGTCTCTTGGATTCTTCTTTCTTGGCCGGTAACAAGACTTAAATCTTCATACCAACTTGAATGCAAGGTCATTTGGGTATAAATTTCTATCTCTTGAGGTGTGGCTAAAACCCCCAATTCTTGGGGATGTGATTTAGCTAATATGGGTTAAGATTGTTGTTTTGTATTGCTTGATGATAGATTAGATGTAGTTTAATGGTGATTTCGTCTAGTAGCTGTGGATGAATTTAACAAATTTGTAGTTGCAAATACAAGTTTATTTATGAGTTTTTGGCTTACTCGAGACAGAGGTCGCGAAACCAAGACTACTAGATTGATGGCCTAAGGAGTGGGTCGACCTGAGGTTCAGCCCGGGAGGGTGAGCCCTAGTCTCATATCCTAACACTCAGTTTGAGAGAGTGAGTGGGGTAAGGCGTAGGCTGGTCTTTATGCGGCAAATGGGTGTCCGAGGGGAACCCATTTGAAACGGGGTAGGTTGCTCGAGAGAGAATTTACTCCCACGTATAGCTTAGCCTAGTCACTATTACTCTATAAATTCTCTATCAAAAACGTGTACCCAACAATTTAGATTAACCCGTATTCCGGTCACATCCCAAGAATCCCCTCTAATTCATAGATTTCTTTGTTATTTTTACTGTTTTTGCTATTCTTGTGACAAAACCCCCAAATTGTTAATTGACAATTCTGTGTTCCCCTTTAATTTACAATGTTTTTAATTGTTAATATCTTTAGCTACGACTAGTTAGAACTAAATTTTATTTTTCTGTTAATTCTCGAAACCACTCCTTTGGGACTCGACCCCAACCCTTGGTTGGGTTATTATTCTATTGCACGATCGTAGACACTTGCATTGGAAGTTGCTTCGTTGATTACGCAAACATCAAAATGGCTCCGCTGCCGGGGAGTGGTGTTATTTGGGAATTCTTAGTTAAGTAGAATTTTTTATTCTTCCTAGTTTTAGTTTTACTAATCTAAATTGTAGTTTTATTTTGCTAGTTTGAATATCAAAGCTGGGAACTAAGGATTGAAAATCATTATGGATATCACATGGATCATCCACTTCTGAAACTGTTGAACCTCAGGGACAACCTCCTGACATTTAAACAGGTAGGGGATGATACAATTCAGGAAATGTGGCTGAAGTTTCAAGCGGTGCTGCAACCATGCCCATCTCATGGGATGACAAACAAGGGACTACTGGAGTGCTTCTATAGGGGTCTTGGACCCGAGAATAGAGGCATAATTGATCAACTCTGCGAGGGTGGTATGCTACACCAGCCCTATGAAGTCGTAGCAAATATCCTTGATGGCATGGTAGAAGCCAACAAAGAAGCCAAAAATAAGCAGGAGTGGGATGCACTAGTCACCCAGTTGTATGTTCTATCCAACCGAGTCACGAAATCGGAAGTACAAGCCATGGGAAAAGAAAAGCACTTCTCCCTCTGAGAGTGTAAACATGGGAAGAAGCAGAGAGGTGTGCAAGATGATGAAGCTCGTTCACTTATTCAAAAAATATTTGAGGGAGAGGAGAAGATGTTGAATGAGAACATCGAAATGCTTAATGAAACGTCAACCTCTCACTCCATGACTATTCAGCCGTAGGATGCTCAAATCGACCATTTGATATCAGGTCATTACCCACCATTCGCCGATGACTCACCTAATTACAACATGGGTGACTCCAAAAATGAAGAATAGTTGCTGACTTGCGTCGTGTCACGACGTTCACTCAGGCGCTGTTTGGGAGGCAACCCAAAACCCCTTATTATTTTTATATTTGCATATTGGTAAAATAATGATGTGTTGTTGGCATAGGTTGAAGTTTGAGAAGTGCTCAAAAAGTGCAGGGTGACAAGCAACAGATCCAATTGGCGAGTCACCGAAGAGGTCGGCGAACTCAACCTTATCCGCCGTTTGACTCCAAACATCTCCAAAATTGGAGCCTGTAAAACTTGGCAAGCTTATGAAATTATTGGCGCATCACTGATTCTTTTGGCGATCTCGATGGAGAACACCGTTTGAACTCCCAGGTTTACTGGAAAGTTCTGTAAAACTCGGCGAAACAAGGGATTGCTCGGTGACACGCCAACTGAATCGGCGATGTGGACTGATATCATCGGGTGCGGAGGAATTGGACAAAGATTGAGTAAAGTGGAAGCAGGGTGGTTGTGAAGCATTCAAGAAAGTGGGTTGAAAATAGGCGTGACGGGTTGCTTAGCCATGTTGTGTAAAGCTTGCTGAATCACTCAATGACTCGCTTAACGTCCCCACCTCGTCTTTTTTTTAATGCTAAAATTATGGAAGGTCTACACCCAAAAGTCGCAGAAGAACCATGCCCCCCTGACAGATGGAGCAACCGCATAGCCAGGATCACTTCTTTACCTCCCTATTTGTCTTACTTATTTTTAGTTTTGGGTACTTTTATTCACATTTGAGGACAACTGCTTTTATTTGTGATGGGGTGAGGCCCACCTTTGTGTGCTATTAATGTTTGTGTTTTGTATTTATATTTGGGCTGTTCTGTTTAAAATTGTTTTTACACTGCTTTTGGTGAATGTTTGAGCTCATGGCTCCCTTTTGTTTTAAAATTTAAAAAATGATTTTGACCCCTCCAGAAAATTTAATTTTTGCCACCTCTCGTGTGTTGAAAGTGGTTGTTCTTTTGCAAAATTTAAGTCTCGGTTCCGATCAATATCGATGACTTGAATAGTGCTCTCAATCGAACGAACATGAATGCGCGGCTACGACGAGGAAAAATAAAGTTGCATACACAATATGTGAACTCTTTGCATCTTGTTGTGATTAGCCATTTATCAAACTGATTCTCTTGTGACCGTTGCACACTAGCGAAAGTGTGTAGTCTTGTTTGACTTAAATGTTGATGCCTTGTGTGATGAGCTTACTTTGAACCATGCATGAATAAACCTAGAATTTGCCCCGTTAGTCTGATTGATTTAGTAAGGTGTGCTCTCGAGATGATCTTAGGCAACTTTTGAAGAGTGTGAGCCAATTTGACATATACCTCTGTTGTGGCCTACCCGTGAGTGTGTGAAACTCTCTTGAACACCCTTTGAGCCTTACCTTTCTTTGGAAGATACTTGATGAACCCTAGACCTTACTTGATCAACTTCCTATAATCCTCCTGATTTGTGGTTTAGTGAATAGCCAACTTAGGCCAAAAGCCTAAGTTGGGGGTGTGGTGAAAACGAAAAGGAGAAGTCAAGAAGTGCAAGAAAAGTCTCCCTTAACCCATGGTGTTGCGAAAAAATGGAAACCCTCCATATATAAAAAATTAAAAAAAATGAAAAAGAAGAGTTGTGGAATAAAAGTACAAAAGAAATTGGGTTTCTATGAAATACATGGAGAGTGAATAAAAAGATGACTTAGAAGCACAAGAAGAAAAAGTGATAAGGGAAGGGAAAAGGAGGTTTTGAGAACACCACATCTCACGAGGATGAAGAAGTCATTGAGCGTAAATTACCATACATTTGAACTCACCCCCATTACAAGCCTTGAAAAGACCTTTTTTTTATCTTGAGTGAGCCAAACCGAAAGTCGATTGGAAAATAAGGGCAAACCTATGGGTGAAAACATGCATTGTGTTCCTCTTTTTGAGTGTGAGTGTTGCATCTGATTCCTGATCTTAAATTGATTAACTTATGTGTGTGAATATGGAATCATTCTTTGTGTGAGGGCATTTAGATACTTTTGTTGAGCTTGAACTTGCATTAGTAGCAAGTATTGCGAGCATGAGAATCTTTGATATTGGTGTGTCACGACTTGAATCTTTGGGTACACATTTGATCTTTGCATAAGTAAATTGAGTTTTGTTGTGTGCATTCATGATTGAGTCTTGTGTAGCACTATTCATGACACCTTTTTTGAACGACTGAACTTGAGTTTGCTTGAGCACAAGCAAAATTTTAAGTTGGGGGTGTTGATGAGTCCACAAATTGGACTCATTTAGGGCTATATTTTAATAGAAATTGTGTCCTCAAATGCTTATTTTATCTCAATAT
>JAJOOO010015806.1:0-10068 GCA_029582685.1 Solanum piurae | reverse complement strand
AAAATTAACGACGGGATGATAATTGATATATGCTATGTATATTTAATTAATAAACTAATTTTATGTTCAGTTAAAACTTATTACTTTATCTTTCTCATTACGTACGATTTAGATCATTTGTTCTTAGCTTGGTGAATTAATTACATTGAAACTAGATCTCCTATTTCTTCCAAAAAGTAAATCAAGTGATTATTGATGGTTTCGATCAGTACACATATTTCTAAATTTTTAGCTCCCGTTTCGCCTTAGATTTTGAAGTGAAATTTAGAACTTGAAATTTTGAGTTTTTTTTTTTTTTTTTGTTGAAGGTGGGCTTTTTGGAACTTAAGTAGTGTTTGAACCTGGAAATTTTTTGAAGTTTTGTGAGCGGAAGTAAAAGTCACTCAACCAACTAGATAGTTGAAGATAAATTTTATCCAAACGCTAACTTCATCTTTGAAGCATTGAAATTTATTTATATGTGCTACACGAAATAAAAATGATATTTTACCCTTCAAATCCCTAAAGTTACCCTCATAAGTATATTACTTCCCTTGTGTTTCCATATATATTTTGCAGGTAGTCATGTTAGTATTTTGATTTTTATATTGACATTATTACATTAAAATTAGATCAAATGCACAAAAAACAACAAATTAAAAGCAAAAGCTGAAGAAATAGCATTTCATTTTTAAGCCTAGAGCCTTGTGCCTCTTTGTCAGTTCATTCAGTGATATATAGTACGAGGAGCACTCTCAATGACGTACGTGTACTCCAAGGATATTAGTAACTCCGATCCTATGCATACAAAATACATATGTCTACTACACATTAATGATAGCGTAAAAATTCTTTATATTATCAACGTATAAGTTATCTTCTGATCAATTGGTCTCTAATAATGACAAGTTGAATCTTATATGCAGTAGAAAGTAAATGGTTTGGTTTTCCGAACGAATTAATATTGATCCAAATCCTTCAGTTAATTGTTTATAGACTATGATTTCATGTTATATTAAAATTGATTAATAATCTTCTTGAAGTTTGTAATAACAATCAATACACAACGAGTTATGTAAATTATGAGTTTAAAAGACCAACTAACTAGATTTGTTCAGGCCTCTAGTATGGCTTTAACTTATTAAAGGCATATCTTACGCATTGACAAATCTATATGATTATGTTGAATCTTGTAGAACAGACAATTTTGTGGCAAAATATTGTCAAACAATCTCATTCAGCTAGAAAAAAAATGAAGGCACAAGCTTGGGCATACATCTAGGTACCTAAGCAACTTTATTTGATCATGAATTCAAGCTTTAATTAACAACAAAAACATTGTAATTCTACCGGTGGAGTCTATCCCTATTACCTGTACGGAAGTAGAGTATTGGTTGTTTCCGAAAGACCATTAGACTATACTTGTACCAAAGTAGTGTGAAAAGAAAAATATAGAAGTAAAGAAGACATGACAAATAATAGGGAAAGAACATAAAAATAATGTGATAATCAGTGCACAAGAAACAACCAGCAGTAACAGAAATTAAATGACAAAAATCTACGAGAATAGTGTTAATACTATTGGTATGAAAGGATAAAAATGCACGCTGCACCAAACTACCAGCAAGCCTATATCGGAGGAAAGCTTGATAATGCTTAACTACTTACTAACCTTTCAACCCTTATTATGACCTCGATATCTAGCTAGGATCATATTCTCACCTCAGTAAGTTGTAGATTCATGCATGCGTGTTTAATTATTAATCACCCCTCTCCAATACTTTTTTAGTCTACCTCTACCCCTTTTTAAACCCACCATTGTTGATTTCTTACACCTCCTCACTTGGACATTTGCACATCTCCTCGTTACGCGCTCAATCATCTCAGCCTCACTTCCCTCATCTTAGCCACCACAGAGACCACTCCTACCTTGCATATTTATCAGCTAAAATTAGAGTTCAAAATAAATAGATCTATCTCTTTTCATTTTGTATTGATATACCTAACCTGATTAAAATGCAAAAAACTTCTCATTCTAAAATAACCTATCTAGAAGCCTATTTAAGTATTACTGTATATCAATGGAATAGTTATTAACTGTAAATGAAAAAGAAAAAGAAAATAAAATTTTATACTATTAGGTCATACAGTTAAGTTCAATAATCTTACTGCCTTTTTTTTGTTTTTGTTTTTTTTAGTATGGAAAGTATTCTTGAAAGATATGAAAGATACTCATATGCAGAGAGACAGATGAATGCAAATGATTCTGATCCCAAGGTAAATGCAAATTAATAAAGTTTAAATGTTTCTTTCTCTTGATTTATCCTTTGAATTTTATCATTGTTGGTAAATAATGAAGTATTGAAATAATCTCTCTGTTTCAATTTAGATGAACCTATTTCAATTTAAGTCAATTTAATAAAAATATGGCCTTTTTTTCCACATTTGGAATGAATCAAATTATTTAAAGTTTGCTACTTTATTTTTATTAGCAAGTCTTTATAGCCACATAAATGTGATGAAATATCTAAAATCATATATCTTAAAAGTCTTACTTTCTCTTATAAATTTCGTGTCTAATCAAATTGATTCTTACGTAAAATGAATGGAAGATATTTTTGAAGTGAAATACGGCTAGTGTTTTTTACTCAGAAATTTTTAATTTTCACCAACTTTAGTCGAAGCAAAGTTCATGTTTTGAACATATAGAACATCAATCAAATACATTTTCCTCCTTAATTAGTTTCAAATCTAGTATATATTTTCCAAACACTTGCTAATTAGTTTCTCTCATTTCTTGTCTTTGGTTATCCTTTTGATCTCATTGATGCATTTGTTGTAGGAAAATTGGAGTGTGGAGTATCCGAAGCTCATGTCAAGGATTGAACTTTTACAAAGAAATATAAGGTACGCATCCCCCTTCACTTCATGAAATTAATTAGTAATACACCATTGTTCAGAGTCTCGTATTAAAACAGACACTACATTAAAATAAACCTTTATTAAAATGGACTGAGTTGACGGACGTTAACGATGTAAGAGCTTGCTCGCCCATTTTTGGACGGCATGTCAAAATAGTGTCTGTTTTGGTGTCAAACTCCAATTGTTGATATAATATAGTAAATGTGTTCACATGAAAATATGTAGGCATTACATGGGTCAGGATCTGGATCCTCTCAGTTTGCGTGAGCTTCAGAGTATAGAGCAACAGATTGATACTTCATTAAAGAGAATTAGAAGCAGGAAGGTCCGTATTAATTAATCTCACATTTTATGTATCTACGTACCATAAATTGGTTACCTGTAGTTCTTCAAAGGTTATTTGATGATAGTATCACTTGAATAATATGCAGAACCAACTGATGCACGAGTCCATTTCTGAGCTGCAGAAAAAGGTAACGATATATTTATATTCTTCTTCATCTTGTTGTATTTCTGCTAATATGAGTTAATTAGTCGAGACTTCAATGCGGATAATATTTGTTTTATAAGTAATACTTGCATTATATATGAGCAGGAGAAAACGCTCCAAGAACAAAACAACTTGATAACTAAGAAGGTATATATATATATCTTTAAACTTTTTGAAATTTATATACATATATATACATTAAAAAAAAATGTGTGAACTGAAAACAGTTGAAAGAAAACGAGAAGACACAACCCAACTCAGGCCAAAACTCAGCAACTTTTCATGTGCCTCCATCATATTCTCACCATCTTCCTAACCTGACAATTGGGTACGTACTCTCTCTCTCTCAATATAAATTTTACACTATCAGATCACTTAAAAGATAATTATTACGCTCACAATAAGGAATACTGCATATTATATGTATCGCATAACATGTTATTCATTCCTCTACTTCACATAACGTAAGTTTATATTTCCAAAATTAAAAACTGATAAATGATGGAAGTTTTATATATAATGTGTCGATCAGGGGGGCTTTTGGAGGAATGAACAGAGATGGATCGGGTCAGGTTCATCAGTATCCGGGTTCGAATAATAATAATAATTCCTCCTTGATACCGCCATGGATGCTCCGCCATGTCAGCAACGAAGGGTGAAACAGAGTATAATTAATTAATTGTACGTATATGTTTTGTTCCAAACAATATTAATCAACTTTCCAGTTTGTGATGTATAATTAATTAGCTAAGCTAATAAAACCTTTCATCCTTCATTTTTTATCCATCGCTCCTTAATTCCTATAAATTAAACAGATTTAAGCAGCGCATGTTACGTCGCTTTTATCGATTTTATATATACTATAGAAAGTCATTTATTATTTCAGATTGCATTATTCTGAGATGATTATATGTTAGTATATATTAAAATTAAAGATATTTTAAAATAACAAAACTAGTTTAAATGATTAAACTATACGTTCTTGTTGCATTAATATTAAGTAATTAATTGATGTCCCAAACTATATTTTATTTGATTTTAATTCTTTTTTTGCTTTGGATTAGCGTAGAAAAATTATACAGTGAAGGAAATGAAAACGGAGTTTATTCAGACTTGTAACTAGTTCAATTTTTGGTTAAATTATAAGTACATGTTTTATAGAATTCATTTCAAAGTAAAACCTACCAATTTAATGATGCAGCAGCTGCAGAAAAAGGAGAATACATTTATTCAATGATGAAACAAAGACGCTGCTTTCTCTATTGTACTAGATGAATTCAATAATCAATCCCAATGGCTGAATAATTGATATATTACATATTTAACACCCATCAATGATTTCACAGACCAAACTCATCATCATTGTAGTAATGCTCCCTGCAAATGCCAACTAAATAAATTCAGTTACTGGCTATATAGCGCGCGATAAAGGGGAAAAAGAGAGGGAGATGAGGGAGGGGAAGCAATGACATTTTATAGCAAGACAGGCTTTGAACATTTGAAGCACAGTTATCACAAGTATATATGCTTCACTAGAATTTCTACCTCAATCTTTCACAAAGTCGTGCTAAGGCATCAGCTCCTGTTCTTGAGGCGACATCCTCAACCACTGAAGCATTGGATGGATTCACTGTTTCTGCAAGCCTAAATTCACACAACTCCTTTAGCGAGCATGCATCAGTCAGCACTGCTGAATGTCCACCACCAGCAGCCAATTTCTGGACTGCCCCAACACACCTGAACAAAGGGTACTTTAATAGGAAATGACTTTGTGAAGAAGAATTAAAGCAATAGTTCTCACGAATCATACCAATCAACTGGTGATGGATACCAGGCATATGTAGACTTCTCATTAGCCGCTTGACCGTAGCAGTTATAACCCCATCCATGTATTCGTCCATCCTTAGCAGAAATAAGTGTGTGTGAATGCCCACAAGCAACAAGTTGCACACCATCTGGAACAACCAACACTGGTATATTTCGGAGCATCATCTCAGATTCATTGAGCTTCCATGAAAAGAATCCATTTAATGGCCCAACTCCCAATTGTCCAGCCTGACCTCCACCCCAAGCATAAAGAGCTCCTTTCGCAGTCACAGCACAGGTGTGAACACCACCACAGGCAACTTCTTTAATACAAATGCCATCAAGGGAAACTACACGCCTAGGTAAAAGTTCCTTGTCACCTGACTGAAGGGAACAATGGCCAAGTTGTCCCACGCTCCCCAATCCCCAAGTATAGCTGTAGTTAGTCAAAATAATAGAACGATAAGTCTGCCTGTATCAAAATCTTAAGAAATGGACAGGGGAAAGAAAAAGGGTATCAATCAAATGATCCGTAGAGTAGTATCTGTTGAAAAAAGGAAAAAATAACCATCACTAATTTGTACAGGACTTCAAGAGATCCAATGAAATATGTGAAGAAGAAACTAAACAAAAAGAAGTTCAGTACAATAATATCAGCTTTAGTCCATAAACCCTGTCGGTTGTTAAGTCCTAAAAGTATAATGAGGGGTACTCCTGAAAGACGGCAGATCATCATGAAGATACATGTAGTGAAGCTTCTTATTCATTCGATGAAGGGTCAATGACTAAGGGACCAAAGTGGGAGAGGGCCAGTATTGGCTTCTGGTTAAGAGTGTTCGGGGGAGCAGGGATGTGTTTATCACAGCACAAGAAAAGTTCAATTTATGGTAAGAAATTCAATTTTTACCAGAAATTTGTACCAGCATAAGAAAGATCTAGCAAAGAAGAGAATTTAGCTTTGCTATAACATAAGCAAATGATAGTACAATATCATTAGGGGTCCTTTTTGTAAGGAAATTTATTATCTCAAAGAACTTCATGATAAAAATCCCTACTTATCATGATTCTTCCCATTTGTTCTAGCCTTGGTGCACATAGTGACCTAGGTGCTGGTTGGAGGTGGCAGGTATCCCGTGGAATTAGTCTAGGTGCACGAAAATTGGTCCGGACACCACGGTCATCAAATAAAAAAAAAGATCGAAATAACCAAAACTCAAGAGCTAACATGTGAACAGAAGAATTAAGTAAAGTGGATACAAGTTACCCCAAACTCCGACAACAAAATTTTAGTGAATGCATAGCAAAAGTGATGACACCTCATAAGGAGAAATGAGTAAGGATGCACCACTGTTTCCCTCATACAAAGTTAAGAACAGGAATACTTAAAAATGCATCAATCATGCCACGTCTCTACTAAAGAAACTAAAAGTAATAGCAGAAGATTCATTTTAACTTCCTAGAGAACTGAACAACTCTATCTTCTTTTTTTAGTGTGTATGGATAAATGGGGTAGTTTCTAGGTATCTTCTTAGTAATGACTATCTAACAAAATCCTATAATCAAATCCAGAAGCCCTGAGGAAATTTGCAAATGTAATATTTCAGTGGGACCAGGCAACTTCAATGATTCAAAATTAAATTAGAGAAGTTCCACAAATGGAAAAAACAAATCCTGCAAATCAAGTAGTGTGTATCTTAATGGTTTATTTTCCTTGACATCCATGTCCACTTGTGCCATGCGGATAACCATATTCTCATGTTTAGCATCAAAACTTATCTCCATCAAGAAAGGTCCAATGAACACTTACACCTCGCCTTTCTCTGATATAGCTGCAGTATGGTACTCCCCACATGACACTTGGGTAATCTTCACAAGTTCAGGGGCTTCATCAAGAAATTTAGCATATCCATTAATTACACGAGGGCCTTGAAGGCCTTCAGATGTAACACCTCTGCCAAGCTGACCATATTCATTATAGCCTGCTTTACCAGTGCAGTGACAAAATTTTCATTAATACATGACACAATATGTTTTTAACTCTAAGGCTGTGTAACCTGATAGAGGATGTACACATAAAAACTAAAATCACATGCAGGGATCCATACACATATGTGCACTGATTTCATCAAAATTACTGAGAGGATATATTAAGCATAGAATTGTATATACAGGTGAATTAAGAAAGTTCAAATTACCCCAAGCTTGTAGTAACCCTTCTTCTGATAGAGCTACAACATGAACAGCACCACAAGAAACTTGGCGAATAACCTGAATGAATTGAAAGAGCATACAAATATCATAAAATTTGTTGCGCACTGCGAATGTCAAGTCACTGTTGTTTTTGTATGGAAAGCAACTTAACAAAAACAATGTGGGCATTGATTAGATAGAGAATTCAGGAAAAGGTAAATCTGCTATCATAACATAAATGTGACTAGATAAATGCTTAAGCCCCACTAGGACCACACAGAACAGAAGTAATACATTTGCATGAGAAACACAGATATCTCCACAAAAGTTCATTCTCAAGAAAAATTTGGTACCGTAGAAGGAGAAAAGGCACCCCAAAAGAGTCGTGGGTAGTTGGATCCCTGCATAGAATAACACAGGTAAACAAATTGTGACCTCAAATAAACAAGGCAGCTATTGACTTGAAGGTTTTTTTTGTGAGACTGACCTGGTTCTGTCCCCAGACCCAAAGTCTCCGAGCTGACATGCTACCATCGTTTTCACGTGGTTCTGCAATGGCAACAGTACAATGTGCTCCACATGAAACACTAATAACAAATTCAGATTGCAATTGTTTCACTTTCTTAGGGTGCTTCCTAGCATTTTCAGATCCGTCACCCAGCTGACCAAATTCGTTAGCTCCTGTTTGAAGGTATAAAAATTAGGAGTGTTCTATAAACTATTTCATGTTGCAATGAAAATAAATACAACTCTCTTACAAGAAAAATCAACTTCCCCACAAACAAAAGCAGGAACAGGCTTCTGAAATTAACTGTCAAATATCAATTAAAATCTAGGTTTTTCCCAAAGAGGTTAACTTTACAAGTAAAACTAATTGTTCAATATCAACTTAAAATGCATAAAGTGGTGACTTCTTCTTTGCAGCATATCTCTTTGAGTAAAGGAATAAAAAACAAGTATTACACCAAGGAATTTATTTGAGTAAAAAATACACGAAACTGTAGCAAGATCAATTAAGAAAGGCAATAAATGACCAACAAAATAGTGCAATGACCTTTTTATCAGTAAGAATAGGGCAATGGTTTTTAAAGGCACATTTTATAGCAAATGGATAACCACGGAGATCAAACCATGTTAAGGAAAAATTAAAAGATACCACAGTTTACATGAGAATTCATCATTCATTTGGAAGAAGCCAATAGGAGATTTGCTGTCATTATCTATCCTCCCAACTTCCTAATTTCTTTCAACCCACATGTGTGACAATGTAGTCAAGTCAATAGCACCCAGAGCAAAAGATTGATTGATATATAATGAGAGTTCACCTTCTTGCCAGTGGTATACACAGGTAATCCGTACAAATACCACTGATAAAAAATTCTCGCTCTCTACCTTCACAAGGGTAAGGCTACATACACACCAGCGTTCCAAGACCCCACTAGTGGGATACATTGGGTATGTTGTTGTAGAACACTCTCAGCTCTTACACTTTAGTTTGTGGGATAAAAAAAAGTTGGTTTTTACACATTGTTGGAGTACACCATCTTCAGAAACTCTTCTCAACCCAATTTCGATCCAATGTCATCAGACAAATGGTAGCCTGATCAAACTAAAGACCATTGTTTTCTTTCTTCATTCCACCCAATTTATTCAGAAATACAGAGACAGTTGATGATATAATCCAAACTTGGCTAGTAAAGATCAAATCTTTGGGAAAGCTTGTAAATGATAAAAGTAAAGTAACCTAAATGAGAGTCAATTCAAATTAGAAATGGAGCAAAAACATGGATACTGAAAAATGAAGGGAAATAAAGGGCAAAATTGTCAAACCCCATGTAAAAAGCGATCCATCAGAAGCCACAGCAGCAGTATGCTCTCGACCACAAGCAATATCCAACCAACGGGAATTACCACCAGCTGGGCATCCAAATAGCTCTGGAGGAAGCTGTTTTGGGATCCTCAAACTCCTCTCTTTCCCTCTCCGACCCGTTTGCCCAGATTGATTGTAACCCCAAACATAAATCGCACTCTTGTTTGTCAGACTCACAGGCCGAGATACCCCAAGTATATCATCAATATCCATTTTATTCAACTATCAAGAAAAATGAACCATAAAATACAAAAGCTACGATCTTTAACTAGTGTTTTTGAACCGAAGTCCCTAACATTGACTCTAAAAAGATGAACAGAAATGTAAGCAGTCAAAAACTTGCGATGAAATCGAGAAAAGATATATAATGGCAGGAATTTTATCCGGGAAATTTGAAGAATCTAAGGTAGCAGTTTGAGCTCCAAAGAAATTGGGAGTTGAGGAATGGAGGGAGGGCAGGACTGCCAATTCCTAGCCGACCGTTTTGCCCCAACTGATTTTTATAGACCTTAAAATACTCTCAATTTAGAAAGAATCTAATTGGAATTTCTAGTTTAATACCTAATGATAAAATTTTGTTATTGCGATCACATAAAAATTGCTAACTCAAACCACAGTCATATATGAAAATTGAATGGATTATTAGAGATGGAAAAGCATTTATAAGTAATATTTACACAATAATAGAAAATGTTTTCTTATAGAGTAATTAATATGGTTTGACTTGAATATGATAACATGTGTTATTGATGTGATAATTTATCAATCTCTTTTGAAAAGAGTATTAATATAATTAAAATAACATATTTTT